>JAGDQP010007414.1:47887-67479 GCA_022664845.1 Lepisma saccharinum | reverse complement strand
GAGTGGTAATGGTGATGCTGCTTCCCCTCACCATGATATTTTTGTTCGGGGTTATCTTCCCCTAGCCTTTGTAGATCCCTCTACTAACTGCACAGCAGCAGTACTGGTTTTGGTCCGCCCCGGAATATTTCCGGTACCCACCATATCTGGTCGGCATTTCCCTATCCGCCACCTGGGGAGGCGCCTGGTGGAAGATCAGTAACCCAATATGCAATAAATATTACTTTTCGCCGTGACGTACGTAACAAATACCATTATGTTACGTACGTCACACATTCAGTTCTTTGGTCACGCTCTTTATTGGTTACCCAGATGTCACAGAAATTTGCTGGCAGATCCTAGTGTTAAAAAGCATACTCTATTATAAAAATCCAACGAATGACAGTTTTCCACTAGCTTTCTGCCACGAATGACAGAATTAACTTCATTATCCTCTTTTCGTCACGTACGTAACATAACACTGCGGATCTTCTCGATTTCGCTGCTATTACTGATACCTACTCACATAGGGATTATAAATTCTGTTGGTCTGAAAGGTAACATTCCATTGACGATATAACTTTCTTCTATAATGTAACAAGTAGGAGGGGCCATTTGCAGGCTCCCCATTGCAAACTACAACGTTTGTTTTTAATCCCTAAAATAAAGACCACCCCATTTGACAGGTAATAATAACAGTGTTCGATTTGTTCAGATGGATGCTGGGATTTTTCCTTAGCCTGAAGATTTCATCACTGGTTGTTAATTGGGAAAATAATTTCAAGCGAGGATAAAATCTTTGCATTTCTACCCGAATAGGCAGTCCGTTGAAACTTACAAGCAACCACTAGGTTTAGCGTCCACCTTCGTGATTTGTAACAAATCGAGCAGTGGAAAATAATATGTCAGATAGTTTTAAGGTTTTCATCGAATTGAAACAAGGTTATGCCTTATCATAGAGCTTTCATACGTCCGTGTTTAGCTCGAACTTACGGGATTTTACATTGTGCTCGGGCTACTGTCCAGGTGAAGAAAAGTCCGAAACTTTACTCACCAAAGTAATTGTAATATTGTAATTTAGAAATAATTGTAAAAATTGATGTTATTATTTCGTACTGCATGATAACAGAAAAGATTATTCAACTAAAATTCTCCGCATGTGTGGAGTTCTTAGGCCTCGTAACCACCAATGAGGAGTTGGGAGAGTGTCTAGGAGAGAGGAACATTCGATATGCACAGAGAAGTGGCCGTGGCGTGGTGGTGCAATGATAACATACCAAGCCGGCAACTTGAAGATCCTCATTCGGATCCCAGTAGCGGCGGTTGTCAATTTTTCTATGTTAATTTCAATTGTAATAATTATTTGTACTTAATAATTGTATTAGCAACGATATATACGCATTACTTCATGAGCTTAATAGTAATAACAAAAAACATATTACTATTGTTGTTGGCTGCTTTTCAAAAGATTCCATACTCAAGGCTTCTTTCTATGTATGCAATTGTCTCTTAACAAAAAAGTAGGCCTTTTATAATATGCTTGTAGAGTAAGGTTTGAAGCAGTTCGACAGAAATAATTTAGCAATTTGCCTGATATACCGTACCAGTGCAAAATTATCCGTTTTTATGGATATCGTTAAAGTATCCGGGGTTCACTTCTACGTGTAAAATATATGGTAGCCCTACCTTATCACCACTACTGTTTAACTTTGATTTAGAATATGCAATTTTAAAAATAAAACAGGACAAAGTGGGACTATCTTTTTAATTGCTTCAATCAACTGCTCGTATACGCGGATGTTTACATTTAATAGGGAACGATATGGATGCACTACAAAATAACAACGACGTCTTAATAGAAGGTGTGATGAAACCGATTTATAGGTAAACGTAGAGAAAACAAAATACAATATTTGCTCGAATGTATATATAAATGTATATATATATATTGTTATTGTAATGCGCGGTTGAAAGCAGGTACGAAATTTACAGTAATTATGCCGAATATTACAATGCCTTCAAGTTATAGATTTTAATTTTATTATTACCGGCATCATAATATTCGGTAACATTGCTTTACATATTAACTCTACGCAGCCGCGCTCTTGCGTTACAAGAATTCGGTGACGTAGCGTCCTTGCGAACCCCAGTGATAAACACACATTCATATATAATTTTAGTATTTGATTTTTTAATTTTTTTTGTTTAGTGTCTTTAATATACGTTCCACTAAAATAATTATTTGCTTGACTCGTTTACTTATTGTAATTTCGACTACTAAATACCAATTTGTTCTATACCGAATTGTTAGAGAAAAGGCATCTATTCCGGTCGCGTGGAGTCTCCCTGGATCCCAACGTATACAACACTCTATTATTATATATTGGTATTTCATTATCGAATAATGTACTAATAATTCAAGGCATGTATTCTTTCGTTTATACATAAGTACCACAGAGAACCTCACTATAATCAAAAAGATGAATTGAAAAGATAATCACACAACAGAACTGAATCCGGTCGGGTGGGATCCGCGCAGACCCCATGGTATGTCCGTATTTCAACTCAGTTCATCATTGGCTAACATCATAGACACCGGTAGGTACAGTAGAATGAAAAACTCAGCTACTGGGAAAGAGCAGAAAGGGCTGTAGCAAATAACTGCTACAAACTAATTCAAATATCAACTGATGTCCTTGCGGTCCCCACTCGACTTCTGTAAGATTAACTAGAATGCCAAGAAATATAACAGTATTAGTAGTATAGGACGACGAATGACAAGGTAAACCCAAATAAAATACGAAAACGTGCGAAGCGAGGAACAACGAGGAACGAGGGAACCAGTACAGAGCCGAAGGACCCGCTGAGCCTAAACAGAATTTTCGAGTTTCCATGCGAATATAGGACGCCTTTAAGTCTAATGCGTACCTCGAATTTGGACACTAAATTAGACTTTAAAAATTGTGCAGTAGATTCGAGTAAATACGGTAGATGATACTGAATTATTAAGCGCATGTTTGTACGTACATTGCATAGGAATGATGGATCCGATTGCAGCGAAACATCATACCTTAAGATCGTATCCATATTAGAATCTAAAACATTTCCATTTTCATTACAAGGATTAATGCGATTTTAAATAAACTTGAGTACGTAAATATTCCTGAAGCTTTAACGACATTAAAATGTTAGAACATTTACTTTTACCAGGCAAGACTAAATGATTAAACACATATTCCAGCATTACGTAGGATCGATTGATCCAGTTCCAGATAAAGCTGATATAACGATGTAGAGAAATACTCTTAACGCTACAGCGGTCGCATTCTCTCGTTATACGAATTCGGTCGAGTGGGGTCCATGCGGACACCAGAGATAAATTCACTCATAGACAATTTTGTTTTTCGCTTTTGGGATGAATTTACTTCCTTAGTGTCTCTAATATACGTTCCACTTAAAATAATTATTTGCTGGATTCGTTTACTTATTGTAATTTCCATCTATAATTAGAATGTGTTTGAATACCAAATTGCCAGAAAAAAAAACAATGAATCCGGTCACATGGAGTTTGCCTGAATTCCAATGCATGCAATAGTCTATTAATATATATTTATATTTAATCACCGAATATTTTACTAATAATGCAAGTTATTTAGTCTTTCGTTTACACAGAGGTATCATAAAAAAATCTCGCAATAAACGAAAAATTGAATTGTTTTCCAGTAGCTGATAAACAAATAGCACAACTGAATCCGATCTCGTGGGGTCTGCGCGAACCCCATGGTACGTCAATATTCTAACACAGTTCATCATGAGCAAACATGGTACACACCAGTAGGTAGAGTGAAACTAAAAATTCAGGTACTGGAAACGAGAAAAAGGGCGGTAACAAATCACTCCTACAAACTAATTCAAATTCCTACTGGGGTCCGTACGGACCCAACGTGATGGCTTTAGGGCTAAAGCTAACATCATAATAGAATATCAGAACATTAATATGCTGCTTCCATGGTAATTCCTCTCAACTGATAAACACACATTTCAGTATGACGAAGGAATATTTGCACCAGATACAACCAAAACAGGCAAATTAATGCAGAGAAAGAGTTTAGCATATCAACCACATTGGAATATTAAAGCATTTCCACGCTAGCAATAAAACATTACATTTAATGTTAATCACTCACGCTCAATTTTGTAGGCTGTGCACGATATGAAAGTAACCTAGTTATATTATGTGGAAGACAGTGCATCGATTGGCAAATACGATGGTAGGGTCTTCCCACACTGACAAGGAACATCGACAAAGTATTGCAAGAATTTTCACGAAACTTGGCAGATAGAGACTACACGTAGAGTAAACAAATGCGTGTTTTTCTGCGGAAAAAGAAGGTTTGAAGGGGCGAAATGCCTTTCAGAAATATATTTCGGGCAGCGCTGAACTGACCGGAAAAACATGAATGCTCTCGATGAAACTTACCACACACATGATGCACAGATAATAAGTAAGTACATGTTCCTTTCTTTGTTCCTGAAAAAAATGTTTGAGGGGAGCCGACTCCCCCTCACAGCAAGTTCCCACGTGAGGGTACAGTTTTCTGTGAATCCTGAACATAATCAAGATTAGAGCAATCATGATTGTAACGGAATTGACCCCTTCATGCATCAGGGAAGGAGCTGGCAAGAGAGGGTACTCAGTAGCTTTTTAATATTTTTTATGTAGAGAGAGATAAACGAAATCATACAAATCAAATCGTGCAAGATAGGTTTCAGTAAATAGCATTGTGTGTTATGCCTACTCCCTTATTATGATGATGAAAGCTAAAATTTACCAACAAAAGACAGATCAAAGCAACAGGTATCCAAAAGTAGTAAGTTTTGTTAGAATAGGCAAATATGAAGTAGATTACAGTCTTAAGATTTTGGCATTTTGGTTTACTCTGTATTCTTCGTTCGTGTTTTGCTCTTAGAAAATTGTCATCTGCTTCCCCTCCCAACACATAAAACAAACAACCAAACAAGAAGTGAGAAATTGCATTAATGCTATATTGGCATCTTTTACGAAAGCCTGACACCTCTTCTTGCTTGCAAGGTACCATCTTGGATTTCACTCACAACAGTAGTTTGATGAAAAAAGTTCTTTATGACACTATTTCGCCTTAAATAAGTAGCCTAAAATCAGTATGTTAACATTTAAAATGACTATTCACTTAATATTAACAATACTTATGAAATATTAACAGTTTGTCCCTGTTGACGACTTGATAAATATCGAAAATTACATGAAGACTTACTCAAAATGTTATCTTTCGTAACACACTAACTATATACTCTGTCACTCTCGTTTTGATGACAGAAGAATTACTTGTCATATTCACTACTGCTCTCATTGGCACATTGATTGTGCTTACCTCGCAAACGCTTGGTAAGCATTACTCTGTTTTTCCGCTCCTTCCCGTACCTCTAAAGTAAGCAAATAAGTATTATTTTTCTTTTCATAGAAGACAGTTCTAGAGGCTGAAACACTTCCTGAAATAAATTTCACAATGCCGCACAAACTGTCAGGAAAAACAAACGGTTTAGATGCAACTAGCCACATACATTAGTGGACTTAAAACATGCAAATATGTTTTATCTACATTGTAGCAGAAGAGAATTTGGCTGAATAGCTGAATAGTAGCTGTAAAAGGGTGCATTTCTTTTATTTTCAAAAATTCGTGCAAATATGCAACATTTGCTAGCTACCTCTGCATAAGAGCTAGAAGCGCGTAAGTCACAAGTCTTGGTTATTCAGAAAACAGAGAAAACTACTTTAGTTGACATAAAAACTAAATGGACAAACTAGACAATAGAATTACTTATTTGCATGATTTACTTGTTTACAACACGAATTGAACAACCCGTATTTGAAGCCTTCCAAATGCTGTACAAAACTACATTATCATATTTTGACCAAAACTGGATTTACGCACTTCTAGTCCTCAGATATAGATATTACGGTAATATTTTTTGGCTGACTATACTTATATAATTGACTTTCTTATAAAACCACACAGTAATCGTTACACCGAAACTAATGATTACTGTGTGTTTTATAAGAAAGTCAAGTGCATAAGCCTACTCAGTCCATTTTAATTAACTTAAGGATCTAAACAAGGATTCAACATAGTTACATCCAAATTTGAACTTTGTACATTAATTTTAACTAGATACAGTATTTTAAAATAAATTTCAAAATTTTGCTTGTCAGGTTAAAGGTTTAAGTTCGTAATATGGTTTTCTAATTTGCATCATCGTGTATTCACTTATCAAGTTAATTTTATAACTCTTCAAGTATATTACATGATCATGATCACTACACACTACCAGCTATATTTTGTAACCTGAGATTATTTTGTTTCTTGGTATTAACAATGAGAATAAACTTGTAATCCTCTAAGAACGGTCACCATAGCTTTTGATAAAATAAGTTACCATCCTTGTGCCTCACTGGATTGTACCCGAGAACTCTGACAAAAAACAAAACAAAAAACAAGCGTTACAACGACTCTTCCGATCAGGAGTTCAGCTGAGTAATTATTGTGTAATAATTTTGTATGTTTCAAATGAGAAATTGGAATGATTTTTCTTTTTAGATCCAGTTCTTCTCTATGGAGCTCCTACATCGTAAAATTGAATTCTCAGTGTGCGGTTTGTTTCCTTTGGACTTTACCCTTCTATATTCGGTAAATATCCAGCGTATATCAACTTAATATAAACGTTAATTTATATAAAATTTAAATGACAGAAAACAAATTTCTGTAGTTATTTGTATTAAAATTATTACAAAGTGTAAATCTAAGCCAGGTTTTGAGAAAATCCTAAACCCAAAAGTCACTGTTGCAAGAGTAAAATTATGTCTGAATGTCTATCACACTTAATATACAGAAGCTAAAACAGGTACCTACCTAGATCATTTAAGTTGAAAAGATTTTGCCAAAATGCTGTAAAAAGCCAGTAATATGTAATAAATAAACAATAATTAAGAAATATTCATTTCTGAGATAAGTTAAGCGTGAAGTTATCGTATTAGTGTGAAGCAATAGGTTATTTAAGATGACACAAAATAATAAACTGTAAATGAATGCTAATATTAAGATTTTAACTGCTGTTCGTTTTACCTCAAGATCCGATGTAGTTGATGCAATACTTATTTTATTCATTTACGTTGATTTGATGTGTTTTTGTTAATATTTTGCAGAATAGTTTTGCCTTTAATACAGTTCAGATTCAAAACGTTATGGAATACATCTAAGTTATGTTCTTTCCTCGAATTCAACTTTCGGAACATAAAAAAATCACACAGACTGCAGCTGAGCTGGTACATACCACTGAACATGTTCAGTGATCAAATTTTATCGAAGTTTCGATGCTGTCAAACGCGATTATCATACGAATGCACCCATTCATCAGGGTTTTCTTGACTACGAAAAATAGTACTTACATTATGGAGTATTGTATATATATTACATTATAGAGTTAATTGCACACGTGACTAAGTTCAATGCTGTTAAAATTAAATCTAATTCTCAAGTGAAGATTCACTTTTTGTTGCAACTCATTCCTGAACATAAATAATCCCTTAAATTTTTCATTTTTTATGAAGAAGAGCTTAAAGTATGGCAATGTTAGACTATTAAATTATTTCATATATATAAACCTTTCTTACATAATTGTTAATGCCATAAAAATACGTTTCTAATTCGAAAACATTTGGGTTGACAAAATTATTTCAAGTGCGGATAAAATACTATGACTTCTAATGTTATCAAACTAAATCGAATTATAAACAGCTATACGCGCCTCCGGCTAGCATTGCTATAAGCTATATAACATAGAGAGTGTTAAATACATCCTGTCAAAATGCATTACTTTAACCAAGGCTCAAATTAAGCAAAGGAACGCTATTTAAAATATACCAACTAAATATTTTGGAAATGAGACTACACGGCTGCAAAGCTGTGCCAACAAGCCTTATAATATCAAAATATTGGTTTCCTGTGCATGTAATGATACTCCAGACGTGATGAGTATCCGCACGACTGCAATACATTAATGTACGTTTTCCTAGAACATAATATTTTCATCGTCATTTACGTATTACTCTTTCTCAGCTCAGTATATATATCACTAAATCAACGCAGGAACCAGACAGTAATAATATATAGTCTATTATCTTTTAGAATGTTTAATACTTTATTCGTATTTCTAGCATTGAGATCTGGAAACTTAAGAGGCAACTATAGGTTACGTGTGCACGGTAAATGTGTTCAACTGACCATAAGATTCACGTACCTGTAGGAATATCACTGCTTCATCACGTTCTCTCGTAAAAGAAAATCCTCAATAGGGACTAAGGGACTTCATAATAATACATATCAATATAAAGGTACACGAGGAAAACGTCCATGCAGTATTTGTTAAAAATCCATGGTGAATATTATTGAAATTGCCATACGAAAATTGTTACGAGGGTTATTGAAATAACCGTTGCCTCTAAGAAAATTGTAATCTGTGAGCTTTTCTCTTATAAAACATCTCAATGTAATATGTTAAATTTCGTATTGTTAATTCTCTCGAAAGAACAGGATACAATATTTAAAGTTCTAAAAGTCTGAGAACATTCACGTTACGTTGAACATCTTTTTTACCCTACCTGTTATGGTTCCCCTTAAATGTTACATTCTGGCTTTGTCTGTTCCTGTTTAAAATTTCTTCGTTTTCATCTTATATGTGTATTGTATAACTGGAAATAGTAAAACTCTATATTTGATTTGTTATATATTCTAAAGATCTTCTTAAGCTAATCAAAATTTTAAATATATGAATTTTAATTTCTAACCATACGACAAACGCAACATAACCTTAAGCAGTTTATATTTAAAAATATTTAATTAATTTATAAATACATTATAATTTACCAGGTAATACGCATAAAATATACAGACGTTAATACATATAGAATATACCTAGTATGAGAAAGATACTAATATAACTACAAAATTGTAAGTTTGTGTTTCTTCTAACAAAACATATATCCATACCTTGCGTGGGGGATTTCGTTATTTTCATCTCCAACGAGAAAAACTATATATGCACTGCTGCTAACCTGAAAAGAAATTTGCGACCATGCTTCGAAAAGGAGTTATGTTTACTAATAGAATTCCGCCAGAGTATGAAAATAAATTTTATTTGGAAAGAGATATTTCTACCAAATTCTTGATAGCAGAGTAAAAAAATATATATACAGAACACTCAAGTGTATATCGTTTACGAAAAAAAAAATCAAAGCCAAAAAGACAGCCTTTTAATTTAAAGAAACCACAAAGTCGTACTGCATAATGTAGACTTTTGTAGATGGAGCAGATGGAAGCGTATGAAACGTATAATAAATAGCACAGAATAGAATAAGGTACGTTTACTGTGATTTTCATGTTTTGCTCCTGAGCCGCGTCAAAATGTCAGTCCACAAAGAAAAATTTTGAAAAAATCTAATTTTTAATCAAAAGTGTCCGCGTTTCAATCACAAGTTCTGCATATGTATAGACAAGTGGTATTAGGCAAGTTACATCTCTCCTAATTCACCTCTTGACGTGTTAGGCTGCGTATAACTTGTCTCATTACATGAATGTACGCTTTGTCATAAAAATGTAGAACTTGTGTTCGAACGAGACAACATTCGATACAAAAATAGAACTTCCCCGATTTTCTTTTATTGTCTGCAATTTTGGAACTCTTATGAGAGAATCATTAAAATCACAATGTACGGTGTACTGATCATTTTACAATCACTTACAAAAGCAAATTAGGATCGAATGTATAAGAAATACAAGTGATTTCCACTATGACAATTGTTTCACTGTACGCCTTATAGTTACACAACCAATGTGAGAGTACAAATGTATGCTAAAACATGACTTGCCAGGATATTGCTCCATTTTGAGGAAGAAAGATTTAGTACTCGAGCATTATTTAGAGAACCACGAGAGAGTTAGGCAGAAATTACATTCACGTTAAATCCTAATAGATAGGAATTAAAGCAATGGAAAGGAAACTAATAATATGGATATCATGCAGGATTCATCATTATCTTATGCAAGAAAACATGTCTTGTTCAAACACACACATACAGAAAGAGAGAGAGAGAGAGCCGGAGAAGGTTACGATAACTGTTTGTGTTTCTGAATAGAAAAGTAAATCCTTTGTAAGGATATTCTTTTATCCTCTCTCTCGCCCTCTCTCTCCTTCTCTCTCTCTCTAACGTTTTAGCACGCAGAGAGAGTGCGTGAGAGAGTAGCAATACGTAATAAAAATAAAGATGAAGATAGATATATATATATATAGAGAGAGAGAGAGAGAGAGAGAGAAGAAGAGAAAGAAGCAAAGACATGAAAACGAAACGTCAGGAAAGGCAGGGAGAGAGAAAGACCAGTGAAAACTACATTTTCATCATTCTAAAGAACTCACAAGCTGTTTATCCTGATTCTCGCCATTGATGCCTCGTATATTCCCGAACCGTAGAATATTCTCTGTTTACAGCCAATATTTTATGCGAGAAAGGCAATCCTAGGTCGGGAATCGAACCCAAGTCTCCCTGTTGAAAGTCAAAGTCGTTACCTGCTACTCCACAGGTTTACTGCGTAATTGCCTGTAATGTACCCGACATTCTTCTCAAAGGCAGATAGACACAAAAGAAAACAAGGGGGCCAATGGCGCCCTGTTACCGAAAGGGGTTTTCCCACTACACATAAACCAACCTGAGAGAGACAAAACTAACCTGAGAGAGAAGCCACAGGAGAGGGCACAAAACAAAACAAAAACCGTTATCCGACCTGAAGACAAGGAGAGTACCTACCCATCAGTGCCTTGTTTCAGCGTAGGACTACCGAAGATAGAACACGCACTAGTCTAGAACCACGAAGCATGTATATAAGTAGTCCGAAAAAAGTTTTACAATGCAGAACGTTGGCAGAAAGCAGAAAGCTAAAACATGAAGAAAAAGGGGGACATTAGTGAAAACATCCTGAGGGGAAAACAGAACACAAAGCCCTATTTTAGTGACCTAACACAACTGGGCACCTAAAATGTACAAGGCTCAACGCAGCCTCGCACTAGTTAACATAAATCACTAAATTTAAATAAGCTCAACTGATTTTATTATTTCCTTAGGTTTGCTGAAATATGCAATCAAAATATCAAACTTAACTTCATCTGAAGTTACTTACTCATATATACATGAAATAACACTTCGCTGACTGAAATAGTGGAATGTTCGGAACCATTACAGTAATACCACAGAGATGGTAAACAACCTACTTTGTACTAAAACCCTTAACACAAGGAATATCTGCTACAACATAATTTGTTCTTTATTAAGAATAACATACGCACTGCAATAGACTGATTGCTGAATTAAAAAAAGTTTCTGAAGAGAATCCTTAGCACATACAAGCGTGTTTGTAAAGATGGTGTTAATTTCAAATATAAGATGGCAAATTCGTTGTTTACAGAAACGCTCTGCCTAAGAGCAGAGACAAGATTTCATCCACTTGCATTTACGAAAAGATTGGGTTACTTTCTATTTCCAAATATTTTAGAAATTCTACGCTTTAGTCCATTTAAAGAATATTTCCACAATCACTGAAGCATACCATATTTTTCTGCGAGAAAGATTAATTACAAATATAACTACTGGGCAGAAATTTAACGTTGGTATTTCAAATTCGTTATCGAATATTTCGTAAATATTTTCAATTTTTGTACTTAACACAACCTAAACTCTAATTTGATAATAGAGTCAAGTAATAGTATAGTCGGGTTTGGAATTAATTTACAAAACGAATTTCTATCAGCAAACTGGCTAACGGTTTGCGAACGAAACGGAGTTTTGAACTTTGCTTGTAATCGAAATAAAACATTGAGAATCGGTTAAATTTTACGTTTAACAAAACGGACATACTGTAGGGATTTCGTGCAAAACAAACCCCACTAATTTCCGAAATGAACAAACAAAATGTTGCGGGGGAAAGAACGTGCATTTGAAAATTAGCATCAACTATATTGCAGTGCAAGGTAAAATATTCAACACTTTTGAACCAAAGTTACCGTGCTGATTGTAACCGACTCCCGATGCCTACCAAATTAAGCGAATATCTCCACTTCACTAATATTTCGAGTAGTAAAACAAACCACTGACATACTGGAGGTACAATAATCGCTTACACACACACACACACTGAAGAAATTGGTTTAGAGCCACAGATAATTATATTTATTTCAGAAAGCGGAAGTAAAATACTATTGTACATCACATATAACGCAAAATCACCTTACACACTGATGAACCACCAAAAGCTTCAAGTCTTCGCTTCTGAATGGTGAAACGACAGCCAGGAAAATATTAATTTTCAGCTTTATGCTTGCTTAATCTTGAAGAAGACTGCAACCAAATTTTGATATATTTCATCAGATGAGGCTGCTTTTGATTTTTATGAACTTTTAAAACTGGGCTACATAACGATTTACTTCATATGTGCAAATTTCGTAGGCAGCCGTTGAGTGTAGTTTTTACAAGACGACGGCCTTAACAGAACTGCCTGATCGTAAACTGACAATCAGAGACGAGAATCGAATCAGAAACAAAAGGGGAACGGGTGTGTAGCATAACCACCCAAAATTCTCAACGATATAAGCCAAAAATCCGATCTTTAAATTTATTTATGAAGTTTTAAAACGAAAGAAAATTGCTGAAGAGAATACTGCAATAATTTATGCAAAGCAAAATTAAGTAATAAACTGAAGAAATAATAATAAAAATCCCGCCAGTACAACAATGAGAAAGATAATCTGAATGGTTCAGCTTCTTTAACATCTCGAAAAATAAAAACTTCGAAGTTATCAGAAGACGAAAAAATATCACCGATAAAGCACGAACAAAAACGGAAAATAAGGTACATGAAAAAGGGGAAAGCGTAAGATATATTGCGACCAACCGATAATTTGTCGCTACATGCTGCTTAGTAAATGGTATAGTGTTTCTTTCTAAGAATAAACACATGAAAGGTGAATACTTCAGATCAATGACATGTTCTTAATTGTGTTTGTAACTCCCACAGAGATTATTTTGACCTTCCTAACCAAGATTTGTAAATCGTCTACTTCTCTATAGTGACTCAGTTATTTGATTCCACATTCTGAAAGATTAAGAAGTTATGATTAGATTCTTCACGATCGCATTGTACAAATCCTTGCTTTCAACACGATTTGAACCCATGTTTGCTTACTTTAGTACTGAAAAGTCCAGCACTACTCCCCTACGTCATCTTGCCAACGAACGACATAAGCCATGAATGACTAAGGGTCATATGCACAGTTAAACCCGAAGCTGCCACGTGGTCTGCAGAAGGGATCACTTTGTGTTGCTGTTGCACAGTGCTTTTCGACGTAATACCGCGGTGATGGTTGAGCCGCGGGCTTGTTTAGTAAAATAAACCCGCAGCGAGGCTAGAAAAACAGTGGAAAAAGTAGACAATCACGTTGCGTTCGATCGTTTTGTCATTTATTTGATTGTTTCTAGCGAGAAGAGGAAACGTTGCAAACTTGCAAGCCCAAAGTGATTTCGTATACGTAAGAAAAGGGGTATATTTGTCTAAATAATGGAAAAATATAAGGACAAAGGGAATGTAAAGTTACCAATGCAGCATCTAATAAAAAATATTAGGTGATGTGTGGTCGAAAATACCTGAAGGATATAACCCTAATGAAGAAGTAGCAATAAGCTTTTCTTTCATATTATCAGAAAATTAAAAAAAATATTGATCATTAATTAGGCATTGGTATCAAAATTTGTAAAAATAAAAAAAGGGAGAGAGAGAAAGAAATATGTAATCATGGGGAATTATTTGATAGCATCAAAAAATAAATCACGCAAGTGCATGTTAGGAGAAATCAGAGAATAAATGGAACATTTCATATTACAGAAAGGGCATTACAATTGTATTAACCATGCTGTTAAGAAGCGTATTTAAATAATAGCATCGGAAATTGCTCCACCATAATCAGTTCATGGTCCTTTTACTTTTTCATTTCTGATTAAACTTAACCGAACCTAGGCCTACCGTAGCAAATTGAATTAAACTAAAAGAGAAAACATATGAAATTACATGGAAAAATTAAAAGTAAAAAGGTTGTAAAGTTACTAAAATGGAGCATTACCTAAATATCCTAATCTGGCATTTTCATAACAGGGCTTTGTTTGCCCGTCATTAATGACGGTACCAGGATAAAAAGTCCGGGAGAGACTACACTATTACATTTAAAGAGGTCGGGGCGTTGACTTAAGTTTATGACATATGTTTGAAATTGCTAAAACGGGAAGGATTTTCAGTTTGTGTAACGTAAAGACAAAGCTAGGAATGTAAATATTTTTGCAGGGTTTCTATTGACTTTTAACTACAAAGATATTAAAATTGGGAGGGATGCTTGACGATTTGGAGGGATTACACCACCATCCGGGGGTGGCTACAACATTTTATTTGAAAAACTTGTGGGGTAGATTAATAAAACATTAATAACTTCGAATTTAAGTTAGGATCAAAATTGCTATGTAAAAGCAATGTTAGTATGTGCCGTGTTCAGAAATATTTTGGTTGGACTTCGTGTCAAACTACTATGTTTACTTTCTTAATATATATACCGGTATATAGTGTTTGATTTGTGCAATTTCCAGAGAGGGGGAATAATTAGTGGTATATGTATTATACGGTATTTTGTGATCGTCCACATCCCAGGTTAGAAGTACAGATGCTTATCAGAATAATGGAAACACCTGAACGAAAGTGCAACTTACCAGATTAATATGGTGTCGGGCCACCTTTCGCCTTCAGAACAGCCTTGATGCGACGTGGGATGGAGGCATAGAGGTCGTGAATGGTAGCAAGTGGAATATTACACCATTCCTCGTGCAGGGCATCGACCAGTTCTGTGAGAGAGGATGGAGGTGGAAATCGTCGCCGGAGTCGTGTTTCCAAGATGGACCACAGATGTTCAATTATGTTGAGATCTGGGGATTGGGCGGGCCAGGGGAGGTGTTGAACTTCATCCCGATGTTCCTCAAACCACGCTGCAACAACTCCAGCTGTGTGAATGGGTGCATTATCATCCTGGAATATGGCGTCATTGTCCGGGAACAACATCCGGACCATAGGATGCAAGTGGTCTCCTAAAATTGCGACATAATCGTTGGCAGTGATGCGTCCGCGAAGTGTGACCACAGGACCCAATGAAAACCATGATATTGCGGCCCACAGCATCACCGTGCCGCCGCCATGTTTCACAGTTGGGCGGAGACACTGCAGATCATACGCTTCTTTGGGCGTTCTCCACACATAAACACGGCCCGTGGTTTGGAATAGGGTGAATGGTGACTCATCCGACCATACCACACGTTTCCAGTCGTCAACGGTCCAAGTTGCATGGTCGCGGCACCATTTGCGGCGTGCTAAAGCGTTCTGGTCCCTGATGAGAGGTTTAGCCCGTGCAACACGACCCCGTAAGTTCATGTCATGTAATTCGCGGCGGACTGTGATTGTCGAAACAGGTTGGGGGAGGTGCTGATTGAGTTCCTCCGTCACTTGCGCCGCAGTGGCACGACGGTTCCGCGTGACAATGCGCTTTAATACCCGGCGTGCCCTGTCACTGATGCTTTTCTTCCGCCCACTGTTCCGCTTCCCCGATGTGGTTTTCCCGTGTGTTGTGTAGGCCGTCATCACCTTCGACACTGTCCCTGGCGACACACCTAACACACTAGCCACTGCCGTCACACTCACTCCACATAATCGCGCACCAACAATTTGCCCTCTTTGAAACTCTGAGAGGTCTCCCATTTTACACTACCTCCGTCTGCTGCAGCCACTGCACACTCCTTTTCAACGACGCCTGACGTAGTATGGAGACCGACCTAACACACCACCACCAGCAGTCCGGCGCTGCGGTCGCCACGACACCACTGCCAACCCATACATCTGACGTGTTGCCAACTACAGGTGTTTCCATTATTCTGATAAGCATCTGTATATATCTGTAGAAAGTACCAGAGAAAATATTTGCGGAGAGGGGTATAATCCTAAGCATCCCCCGCTACAAATCGCACACTGTTTACATATATATACATAATAATTATTTTGCCTTTTAAATATGATGCATCTAATTTGTAAAAATTAAAAGAATGTCTGAAACAAATTTAACTCCTAAAGTGAAACAACACATTTTTACAAAATTCACTATTTCCTTTGAAAATTAAAATTTAATTGCAGCGTTATGCAATAAAGTTTCGATTTATAGAATGAATTCTCATTAGTTTAGTAACACCTCATTACTTGGTACCTGCGATATAAAAGAATTATATTCAGTGTTCTGAGATAAAAATATATATAATACCTAAATCCATAATATCTATAATGTCTGTAATACCTAATACCTGAAAATATCTATAATAAGTATCTAATTTTTAAGTAAACACTACATCTATTCTCGCATACGTCTGTTTTTATGTGCATTTGAGGACTACAACTTGAGTTATTTCCAGAGACTTAGCAAATTTCTTCTCAATTGAAAGTACAGATAAAGCATTTAGACTATCAGTGCCAGTTCTATTACGAAGATAATATTTTACTTGGCGGAAACTAGATAATGTTCGTGCACATCCAGCAGTTGATAGGGTTTAACTGGGTTCAACACAGTTTATGCAGTTCGTGAAAAGTTATTTTGGTACACCCCTACCCCGACCCGGACCCCACACGCGGTGACTTAGTAGTAGTGAGCGCTCATCTCTAGAGTGTGAGGTCCCTGGTTCGATCCCGGGTCGTGCCATGTGGGTTTTGTGGTGGATGGACTAACACCGTTTGTGGAGGGATTTCTCGGGACTCTCCCGTTTCCTCCCACTTTCGTAATTCCAGCAATTCACTCATCATCATCCAACAGGCCTGAGCCAAAGCCGCCTGCCTCTTGAAGGTCTTAAATTAGATTAATATAGTGGCATTGTTCCACACTGTCTTAAGACCTTCGTAGACGATCAAATAAATCTTGAACTCCCTTTTTAAGTCATTTTAAAAATGAATTTAGCAATTGTGCCATAAACTAGAGAACCCAAAATGTTTTGCCAACGAAATTCTATATAAAACTACGCTTATTTTTCTTTGACATATAACAAGACATTTCACTGAAAAAGTTAGATGGTGTACTAGTTCCTCAATTAAGTTATTTCAAGAATTTGATTCCAGATTTATTTGATCATCTGCGCAGGCCTCTAGACCCTTTAAAGAAACTGTCTCTCGCGCGACGGTCGTGTAAACTCGTAACCAGATACGAACTATCAACCAGTCGATGTAACTTGAAAGGAGAATTTTTTTCGTAGTGACTTTTATCAGAGATGGTTCAGGCAGGGAATTTGATAATCCAAAAGTATATTAATCGCCTCAACGCTGTGTTGATATTAGTTATGTTGAGATTTTATTATTCTTACAAGTTACATGTCTAACACTCAATCATGTTTTCAAACTGTGAAGTAAATACATTATATTGTATTAATTTAACTTGGGAGCTACAGGAGGGCTAAGGTAGATTTTGGGTGGGATCCGCTGTCCCAGCCCACTGGGGAGTCTCGCTGAATCCTTGCTAAGTTCTGATTTAAACGTAAGCTCGCGATGCTTGCTTTGAGTGCGATTTGGGTGAGTAGCCAATTGAAGCACGTGTTGTATTGTATATATAGAAACCGGAAAAGTTAAACTTTTAAAAAATAAACCTTCAATTGAGATCTCTGAAATCATATATATGGTATTATAACAGGAGAGAAACCAATCATCAGCGTTTAAGTAAATTTATTTTCACATGTAGAATTCATACAATTTATCAGAGAAATAGTACTTTGTCATTGCAATAATCACAGGTGAAATTAAAAAAAAACATTATTGATTTAGAAGTTTATTCAGTATAAGAAACACACATTTGAATACAAGTTTCGCGAACTATATGTAATTATTTAAAAAACAACATTGGTTCATACTTATTCTGCAATATTATAACGTCATTGAGTGAAGAGTTGTTACCGTTTATATCATTGTAAGTTTGTCTGATAATAAATCAGAAACGTTCAAATTCAAGCAGAATATTCAGCATCCTCAAGATTACAAAATTAGGTATAAGTAAGCAAGTCAGTGAGTACTTAAATATAGGTATTGTAGGAAAGGGAAATTATAATCCATCATTCCAAGATCTTATATTTGGAGATGTTGACATTTGTCGCGGAACCTCTATGTCTGTCGTAAATTGTAAGGTAAATTGTAAACAAATGTTCCCTGAGGCCACTAGTGGAGTCTACAGATTGCAGTGTATCATTTCATTTTTACTCTTAAATTAAAATGCTGGCCACAATTTTTTTTCTTTGTTAAGGATGTACACTTGTGTGGTCTATATACTTATATTCTTTGCTTCACATTGTTATCAGGGAGCTGGTGAAAATGGGCTGCGGCAAAATACCTTTCTGTACCCAAAACTGATTTCCACGCTCAGGGACAATTCTTTTTGTAACCGTAACTCTTTTTCAAGGCACGAACACAAACTTTCTTTTCGGTTAGCAACAGGGCATATGCATTTGATTTGATTGCAAGTATAATGGACTCAATTCCTCACTCAAGGTAAGGAAGGACGCCTTGTAAGCTTTTTACTTAATTTTTTGTAAGCCTTTTACTATTGGATTCCTGTATCTATCTGATTTTATACAAACTGAAACCGGGGAAGATTTGTACAGTACAACGTCCAAATTCAGCAATACATATTTTATTTATAGCTGTCCTTTTAAAGTTTACTTTTCGAAAACCAATTTATTTCAACTGTATAAAAGATATCCTTGTTTGGAAGTAACTGAACATTTAAAAAAAAAATAGTCAAAATTTGCCAAACACATTTTTAAATGAACATTTTTCAATGTTTAAAAGTGTATATCACTATGGAGAGTACTCAAATCTCTTTAGTGTTTGAATGGTCTAGAAAAGCTAAAACTAAAGTGACAATTTTGGTACGCATCAATAGTATGTTGATTGCGAAATGCTTATTTATTTATTAGGACATACATCAGTCATTCTTGTATTCGTAAAGTGTATTTTGAAACCTTAAACAACTTAAAAAATCCCTTTCGCTAGGCCTACAGGCTGAGGTAGATTTCGAAGTTTCGCTGGGAGCCGGGGCTCGCTCTCCAACTTCAGTGCTTTTGAGAGGATGCGCCTCCTTTATCTTAACCAAAATCTCCCTGCAGCACTACACCACCATGGAGTACATCTTCACCCTCCCACGGTTGGCTGCGCCCCCAAAGGGAAGATTTGCCCCATTTATTGTAACCTACTCTTGGTCATACAGCTTCATTGAAAATTTCGTTTCTCTACCTTCAATGATTTGGAAATTGGGTTTTTGGGGCGGCCATTTTGGATCCAACTTGAAGACTTTTTGAAAGTTTTCTTATTTTGTCGTGACCTACTTGTGATAGTACAACTTCAAGTAAAATTTCATTTATCCAGCTCAAA
>JAGDQP010007414.1:24381-47487 GCA_022664845.1 Lepisma saccharinum | reverse complement strand
TTTATATATATATATATATATATATATATATATAAATATACACTTTCATATCGTACCGATCTCAATAGGTATATTTTCTTCGAAATCTACCTAAAAAGAAAGTTATATATAGTCGTAATTTGCTACCAAGATTTTGTGGCAATATAATTTCATATTACGAACGCTTAAGAAAATATCTTCAGTAATATTCGAGATGGTACGCATCATCCAGTTCAACTCATCATTTACCTTCTTACTGAAATTATCTTGCCCGTATTGTTTTAGTAGTGATGTTAAGACATGGACTTCCAACCACTTTTTAACATGTCATAAAACTGTATCATTTCTAGAACCTATAGCTTTGTAATACTTATAGTTACGTATAGAAATAACCAAAGAACGTAACCTCATGGGAACAAATGGGATTATACTTCCGTATCATCAGTTTTTGAAGAAATTGGCAAGCGACCCATACTATATAAATATTTTATTGTTAGCTGATTTTCTAACAGAAGATAACCCAGAATTATATTTCTCGTTTCCTAACCCTCGATCAAATTCATTTAGCATTATTCATAAAGCTGTTGTTACACGAGTATGGTCCAATCAATTTCTCTGAAATTCAGCAATGTTAGTGGATACTGGTGCAACTCGTATAATTAACAACTATAATAACTTAAATCTACATCATACACATATATTGTAATATGCTTTCAGAACGCAATTCAATATTGTAAAGATTTTTATTTTGTTTCAGATTGCAGGAGCAGTGACAACATACCTCATAATCTTGGTGCAATTCCAAACAGGAGAAAATCATTCTGTTGAGACAAGTGACTCTCCAATTGTGACAACAACCTCTACACTATCCTCTTAAAGTATTAGACTTCAATGTTCTACTAGGTTATCTTGCTTATAAGATAGCATTCACAACATTGAATCTTGTTCAAGCACTCTATGCTGTATATTCACAAACGTTTTATGTATCACCTTATAGCGATGGATATGAATGTTGTAATATTTTGAAAGTCCCCTGTACATGAAATCAGTGAACATTGGAACATAGTTTACATCAAAACCTTGATTTAATGAAAGAACTAGTATAGCCATAATACGTATTGTAATGTGAAGTAGCTGTCATTTGTCATTCTAGTTTTGCAATACAGTGAATGTATAACTTAAACATAGAAAGCATAATGGGAACAAATATCTTACCTAGAACATTACTTACAAAAAAAATATTGTCTTTTAGGCTGTACATATATTAGATTATGTTAGACATTAGATATTAGATTAGATATTAGATTTTGAAACACATAGTAGATTTCAGCAACGTTTGAATCGTTTGTTAGTCTATTGTTCACATACTGCAAAGTTAGTAGAGTTACATCTACATGTGCTAACTTCATTAGTTTAGTTTGAATTCTTCGATGCGGCTCAACACAATTTACATTCTTTATGCCGACCGAATATTATGTAGTGAATATTCTTAGCCTGTACCGATGTTACTATCTGCTAATGCAAATAAACAATTTCTTCGTGCAGTGAAGTCATTATTTATAACTAACACACATAATCAGGTACTTAAGTAATATTTAACCTAATTGCCAGAATTTAGACCTACAGTGGTCTAATATTGATATGCATATTAACAGAATGTTCGGAATTCACATTCCAGCAAATACTTCTTAATACATGCAATTTGCTGAATAGTATTATATGCACACTGGAAACTACTATGTGTATATAACGCAGAATTATATTAACATTCAAATATTATCAAGATGCAGTTACACTTCTCCGATCTTTACCATGTTGATTTCAAACATTTACATACTACATCTAATGAAGTAGCCATATCCATAAATAAGAGTGCAAAACATGTGAGATTATTCTTCATACATCTATTAACGTTCATACGTCAGGATCAATCTGTTTCTTATATATATGTAAAAAACAAGGAACCCAAACTCCAGTCTTGAATGTTCCGAAAATCCAGATACTTTCTTAAATCTATCTCTACTAAAGGTTAACCGAGCTCCTGAATTGGATTGATATGTTTCTTTTCTATTGGATATTCAACTAAACAACTTCCACTATTTTTAGTTTCATTTACCACTTTACATATTCTTCGACCTAAGCCTCATTGAAGTAACTCGGTATGCAACTCAAGAAACATACTTCGTGTGATTCCCATATAATCTTATCTCAACATTTTGGAACCTTCTCTACGTTTCTGTATCCATTCTCTCTTCAAAATCTAATGAACTGTTGTAACAAAGATTGGTGAACCTTTCGTTCGAGAGTGATAGGCGCTTTGGAGCAGCCAATACCCCAGTGCGCAAGTAGCTACGTCAGCGCAACGTCGACCCCATGTGTCTACGGGTCAAGCGTAATTATACAATGATTATTTGCATAGATTGAATCAAATATAGTTGCAGGCAATGTAAGATAATCATTCTCCAATAATGCCATGGGTGAAAAGAGTCAATAGGGACCAAAACAAAAGACGTTTCAAGTGCCGCTTAAAGAAAATTATAAAATTTGTCTATTTTTATAAGAAGTTATAATTTCATGCAAATAACATAATCAAGGCGTATATATATTTTGATTTCGTTCTTAATAACATATAAAGAGTCATTTTCCATTCTTCCATATTAAAGTTTAGTGTACAGATAAAACAACGTTATATTACTGTGGGTTACTCTATACCCCAATATGCCCTTTACGTAACCAGAAAATCATAATGCACTTCTCGGGTTAAACTGACATAAACGCTTCAAGTATTGAATCTAGTCTTAATCTTTTTATATAGTTTTCAACTTTTGCGACCCTACTGATATTAGCAAAACCTATAAGAACAAACTGATGGAGAATATTTGTGTTCTTTCACTAACAACATCAGCTACAACAGCATGTAAAACATTCATCCCGTAATATGTTAGCCGAGGGACCACAGCTCAGTTCGTAAAGGCTTAGCATTTCATTCGGGAAGTCCTGAGTTTGATCCTAGCAGCCGAATATTCTGGCTAAAGTTTTTCAAATATTCTTCTTTACTCACACCTGGAAATGCTGGAATGGTACCTTGAAATCAGATTCTGAACGACTTCTTGAGTCATAATAGAGATAAACTCAGACCAAATTGTAATATAAATGTTTCCAACGGTTTATCTACCCCAAAAAGATTAGCAAAAAGTATAAAATAAAGTCTAAAGATCTCTGCTTCCGATAAGGCCTAAAATGTGATACCAAAAGCAGTTATAATTAGGTTTATCACAGGACACAAAATAGACCTGGCACTTACTCAGGAAACATAGATATTTCCAATGTGGCTTACAAGCTTGTTATACGAACTCGTAAAGAAAGATTTTACAGACTTATATATAAAACCAGTAAACTACTTATTTGGCCTTTAGCTTTACGTCTCTTCCAAAGATATCGCTCCACTTCTTGACAAGTCAAATCAGGAGTGTCACAACGTGCAGTGCTTTAACCATCCTGGTACATTACTACATATCTCACTCCGTGAACGCAAACCAAATTTGCAATTTAGTTGCGGTGACTTCCATTAAATATCACTCCTGAAATTGCTGTATCTAATGTTGTCATACGGGTAAAAGCAAAGTTCGAAGAATCAGACTGCGTTGTATTGCGAACGCAAGTTTCCAAGAGACGATATTTAATCCGCCTCCTGTAAACAATATAAACTGAAGCTGTTTCAGCTGCAACACATTACTTTCCAACTTTACACGCAAATGCCACTTTATTTGGAAGAGGTCAAAATTTGCAAGGTGTTTTCTATATCTGCAAGTGCAATTAAATTGATTCCAACCATGAGCAAAGCATTGGAGATTGTAAGTCAATGCTGAAAGAAAGTGAAGCCTTCATCTAGAGCAAAAGAGTAGTGCAAAACCATTTACCATTGGTGTTTCAAAATGAGCACATTCCACTGCGTTCAGAAGCAACATATTTGGGAGCCTGTTTAGGTCGTGAGCTCACGTTAACTTCGCATATTATGATCATTAAACAACGAACTCTCAGTATTGCTCAAAATCCTACGTTGCTCTCCACTAAGATACGAAAGTATGGCTCCCATTCGATTTTCGTGCGAAATTTGATCTTTTTGCTGGGATTTATAGTTTAAAATATGTAGATTTCCAAATTGTAGGGTGCCAATTGTTTATTTCGTTTTTTTTAATGATATCGCTCAAAATGGCTGTTTTTTATGGGACTAGGCCAAAGGACAGTGAAATAATACATACATATTTTCTACAAAGGCCTTTACACCGTTCAACGTATACCCACTGAACCTTGTACTTATATTCTTTGACAAGCTAGAAAAGTAACTGTGTGGTTCAACACCTCCACAATGAACCCGTTGTCAGTGTTGCCATCTGTGCCTAAAAGTGAAAATATAGGTACACTTTTATACCGTTTAACGTATTCTCACCAACACTTAGTATGAATATTCCTTAGCAGGTTATGTAAGTGACTGTGTGGTTCAACACCTCCCACAAAGATCCATTGTCAGTATTATTTAATTTGCCCTACATATTCTAATTCGGTGGAGCATATGCTAATAGCTTAAAACTTTGGTCGGTCTCGATTGGATAGTATTCATATTTTATCGGTGATTGAAATGAAGTGAAACTGCAGAACTTTTATTTTGCTAATATGATCAATAGATAATTTATTCTTATATATTTTATTAATGCAAAAGCACTGGATTATGATTTAATATTTGGTACCTTAAAATATTTGAATGTATTTGGAAAAAATGATGCAAACGTCGCCAGAATATTTTAAATTTTCTTTGGCGATGTCATTTAAGTCACTATTCGTTTCACATTGGTAATCAGGTATATTGGAACCGTCACTACACTTACAGAGAGATGTGCATGAAAGCAAGTGCTTAAGGGAGACGCAGATTCCTCCAGTGTGCGATAGCTTTCATTCACACTCTACTATTTCAGTGATACTTAAAGGTACTGTACATTAAGACATTTAACAGCTACTACAAACCTTGTTCAGTCGTTTTCCATCCATTACCCCCTGAAGGTGGTACAATTGTCTGAGGGACTTTGTAGAATTTTGCAATCAAACAGATTATAGCTGATCTATCCTCAGTAGCATATCAATATCGGTCGATATTAGTAGCTGAAAATTTGCTAACGATGTTGTTATCCAACATCGGTCAATATAGAACAGCAAACACTTTTACTGACATTGTCCATATTGATGCCGATGGGTAAAGATATTAATTGATGAGATGAATTTTCTGTTTTAATATAAATCAATTACGTACATTTTACAGTAGTTTTACTGAGAAACGTGATTTTGTTTATACTCTGTATTTATTATATTACGCGCCTTATTGTTTATATTCTATTACCTGTCTTACTTTCTCGTCTTCAAGGAAATTGTTTCACCGGATTCGAACCTGCAGTCTTGTGATTTGTTGTACGTTGTCTCATACGCTCTTTCATGGATCCATTCATGAATAAATAACGTCAATTACACATTTCATTAACACAGGAGTGGATTGTGGTGACTGACATTCGCAGTCTTTTCATTACAGAAACACTTTAAGCAGGGAGCACGTGGAAGATTTATACGTGTTATTTGTGTACAACTTGTGTCATTTCTCCATTACATGAACTTTATGCATGAACTACAACACATTCCTCATGTTATAGGAATAGCTTTGAGTGTCGAAATATCTTACCACGCGAATGTAGATCGGTGTTTAGTCAGAACGTCCAGTCATGATCTCTATCCGCATTATTTGTACAATATAGGCCCTATAGACAGAATTTGACTTTTATATTATCGATATCTCCCAAAGTAATTGCGCTCGAGTGGTAAAAATTTGCATGCGCACTTTCTTTGATATTCTAATCATGACAGAAGAAAAGCATATATAATTCTTTTCTGCCCCATCAGTATGTTTGCTTGTTTGAAGATAATAAACGCCATCTTATTTCTTTGACACCAGTGATTTTAGTTTCCTTCGGGAACGACTCGATTATTTTCTAAATGTCACCCTTTTCCACCCCCCTGGGGTGGGGCTTAACTTGGACCTTAAGGACATCGAAAGAGTTAGTGTTAGCTTTGAACTCAGCGACCTCGAAAACAATGAATTCGACACTTATATCGGTCGTCTTCGATTACGTTTAAATGGTCAACCCTTTACACCCCCAAGCTCTGGGGTGGGGGATGAACTTGATTTTGTAAAGTATTGAAACTATCACTATACATGCCAGCGACCCCGAAAAATATGGAATGAACACTAATATTAGTAGTTTGGTAGTCTACTAATTATTGGTAGAATGTCACCCCATTACCTATGTATTTCTTATCTGGACCTTGCACACTCGTATGTCAGCCCAGTGGTGAGCTAGACATTATATTGTATTTTTAGTATAATCTACAGACCACACTAATTGAATGAGTATTAAAAAGTATTAAGGGTTAATAATTCGGCTATGACATGGCCGTGTTATAATTCATTGACCTTGTCCACCCTATGTATGGTTTTTGAGAAATAAGCGTCCCTTTACTCATTTCTACATATAGATTGTAAATTTTACTGGCTTTCACGTATGCCATACAGACAATTTTTAAACGCTTTCAAGTAAGCTAATTAATCAATGTTTTCTTCACCAAGGCGTTGGAAGGTCGTTTCTATGTCGCTACCACAAGGGAGATTTAAATGAACCGTTATCCGTTTCTTCTTTGAAATGCCAAGAGACTCCGTTCCAGTCCTCTTCGATTAATACATAGAGTTCGAGAAGATCTTTGGTTCTAACTTCACAAACCATAAGTCGTTGTTCCCGAACGTTGATTTTTCTATGTCTATTTTCTCTACCAGTCACCAAATAAATATTGTATTTTACAAACAAGTTGCAAACTCATTATTCTTATTACACTGCCCAACATGAGTTTGACTTCCAGAGAAACAGTGGATGATTCTGAATGATTTAGATGCGTAGATAACAAAAATGATAATTATTCTTGCACTTCAAGTCACAGTTCGGAGATATTGCATGAGGTATATCTCGCTCGTACTGCTAATTTGTTGAAATGAAGGACGTAAAGTAAGGCCATTCAGCAGGCAGAAATGGAAGAGTGAAATACTCAAATACTTTGCAAGCAAGACATTCCCCTTTCCAAGCCTTCTACCCCTTTTAAAAACAATGATAATAAGTGCTTGAGAATGAAAATCGTTAATTTGTTTAGTTAGTCGCCCCGCATATAACTTTTCTCTACTTGCTCCTATAGCTTATCACCATTCAAGTGACAAAACCTATTCCCCATCGTCTTATCGCAATCCCCATTATCGCGCAAAGAAAGGAAGAGCTCTCTGCAAGGTGTCAGAATTCAGATTTAGTTTCTTAGTAAGCACGGCGCGTTCAAGTGCGTGGTGTTGGAAAATTTTTTGAAACGTGTTAGAAGTATATTATTTTAGAATTCGAGTGTTGTGAGGAAGTGAGCTATCATATTTGGTACAGAATGAAACGAGTTAGTTCACAACGAATCTGTACTAATTATGCGGATAGTTGTTGTTATGTTTACGGCAGATTTTACAGAATTAAGAGCCTCACCATTTGCTGCACCGACGGTGTGTAGAATACCAACAAACCGCCTTACTGGCTGTTATTTTTGCATGACCAAGATATTCGGCACATCTAGGAAAAGTAAACACGTCATCCAGTATCCTAATATTCATTCTGCCATACTACCTCTGCCTCACAATGACGATTTACGTATACCCCCTGAAACATGGACAATCGAAGAAGAAGACCGTAATAAACTGGAACCTGACGCTTCACTGGAGCCAGTGACCTCTACGTCAAAAGACCCGGACTATGTACCAGTGCATTCTGACAGCGAGATAGGTGTAGTACAGCAAGAAGACCTAAATGATTTAGCACGGGACTTAAATTTGCCGAAAGAAAAATCCGAACTTTTAGGTTCTAGACTTAGCAATGGAAATTACTTGCTCTTGGTACAAAAATTTCAGAGTTTCGTCAAAGGCACCAGCCCTTTCCACAATAGTTTGCTATGGAGGGAAATATGTGTTTCTGTACATACATTACTGGTTAGATGAATAAAATATAGTTGCTGTATACAATTCAGATGAGTGACGGTTGTTTATCGAAACTTTAAACTTTAGTTTGAAAGCAGTATTGCTTCATAATGGTGATGCATCATCATCAGTTCCGGTGTTCCATTATACATGTTTGAAAGAAACTTATGAAAATATATATGTGATTGTGCATGTTATAAAATACCAGGATCACGGTTTGAAGGTAAGTGGTGATCTCAAAGTGATTGGCTTATTGCTAGCATCACAAAGTGGTTTCGCGAAATCTTGTTGCTTTTTTGTGCTTTTGGGATAACCGTGCAAGACAATCCATATGTGCTTCCACACTGGGAGAAGCGGTAAGAATTTGTTCCAGGAGTATGTAACGTAAAAGCAAAACCATTGGTTCCACCTCATAAAATTTGTCCTCCTCCCTTGCACATAAAACTTGGATTGCTAAAGAACCTTGTGAAGGCAGTGAAAAAAATAGTGATACATTTACGTATCTGAAAAATATAATTCCTGAGATGTCGTATGGAAAATTGAAGGAATGAATTTTCATCTTCCCTCAAATCAGCAAGATGAAGCGTTTGAGAAAACGTTTGTAAATGTTTTACAAGGAGTTGCATTACCAGCTTAGTAGTCTTTTTAAAGTGTTTGCGTGGATTTCTTGGAAAAAGAAACAACGGAAATTAGAGAATATTGATCACAAATGTGTTGGAATGCTACAAAAACATGCTATTTCCTTGAAAATTACTTCCTCAAATCCCATCTAGATTTTTCCCTGAAAATCGAGGTGATGATAGTGATGAACAATCGGGAAAAGGTTTCTCATCAAGACAATTCCGTGATGAATAAGAGATACTAAGGTCGTAAGAATCCTTCCATGATGGGAGATTATTGTTGCTTCCTTGTGCGGGAGAGTGAGCAGGTGTACAAGTGGCAGTAAAAACGCAATCGTTTGTAACCAAGGTAACAGTCACCTTTAATTACAATATAAGGTATTATTAGTGGCATAGATTAAGTCTGGTAAACGGGGGATACTAGCGGTACATTAAATAATGAAATCAATAAAAATTCGGATAGGCTTTCTCAACGTATTATATAAACTTCCTTTATATCCATGAGAGATAATATATCCATGAATCACAAAGCTAAGAGAAATATGCATAAAAAGAGGCACACATCTTCATATCCCCCTCCTAATCTACACCATTGTCGCGTATAACTGCTTGTATATCAATTGCACTGTCATGGCTAATATAATCTTTACATTATTACACACGATTTTTCTCAAAGCCTAGAAGTTAGGCCAACCTACTGACGTAGAGATGTGTGATTCTGAGAGTGTGTGAACGAGCAAGGGTTGGAATTTTATTTTCTTCAAGAGAAATCATTATCGCATGTCCTGGCTTCTGGAATATTTATGGTTTCTTGTATTATGTAGGTAATAATAAAAAACGTAACAGGATTACATTTGAAACACCTAAACAGATAACCTAATGCAATTTTTACTTTAGTTGGGCCATTAGTTAAAATTTACTGAAAGAAGTAATTTAAATTGTCCAGTGTAAAATATCCTTGACGAACATGAATAAATGAAAATGAACGTTGAAACATATGATTACTAGGTAATTATTTCTTTTTTAATGAATCGAGTATTTCATAGATCACTAACATTATGCACGAAAGATAAGACAAAACGTCTGTTTCTATCAGTTCTTAAAAGTGGGTCACAATATTTATGCTTTATAATTTCTAATATGTTGTTATTTACGTTGCAAAGAAGATGTTAGTAGCAAAATAAACAATATATGTTGCGTGCTAAGTTATAGTATATATAATATATACAAATAAAAGAATGAATCTTCGACAATTATATGGACAATATCTTAGATACATTAAGATCTTTCCAGACAAATATTTGTGTGTGTACGTGAGTGTGATAAACGTAGAAATGAGTATGTTTTGTTCCAAACGGCTATAATACCTAACTTTGGAGAGTGTTGCTTTTGTATTCGGGATGTCCTTGGTTCGGTACCAGCGGCTGACCGTCCTCACTTAGGTATTCCCAGTGTTTACCTCAGCCACACCAGGCATGTACCGAGATGCTGCCTTCAACAGGACCTAGCCAACTCCCTACCGCATTTCACAAAACCTTATCTCGGAGTGATCTATAGGTACCTAAAAGCTATAAATAAGATGCAAACCCAACGAGTATGATATATAAACTTGTCACTTTTTTAATCGGCATATTGCTTCCTAATGCCGTGTGGATGGATCGACATGGAGACATAGATGGAACGAGTGGCCATAGCTCAGTTGCTATAGCGCTGGCTTAGTAATCCAAAGGCTTTAGTACAGCCATATATCGTGACTGAGGTAGTACCGGGCAATTTTCCTTACGACACGAATAAACTAATGTTTATAATAATCGGCAGATATAGAAAAGCACACACACACAATGACAGATATTGTGTGTAGGAGAAGGGATGAGTAAGAAAGATAAAAAGGAATGGGCGAAGTCATGGAAAGAAAGAGAAGTATAGAGAAAGATCAATGAAAACATTGGAACTAGATTGATTTATTCTTAACCTAAAGAACAAACGCAAACACACGGTTTACATTCTGATTCTAGCTAGTAATGCTTGTTCTCTCTCTAGCCCAAGAACTCTGATTGAGTTATGCAAATAGTTGAAGCTATCTATTTAGTCGAAACAAAAAACGGTGCTAACTCGGGATCGAACCCCAAACCGTACGATTGGAAGGTAAAGACGAATCCACTGCACCACATATTTCACTTCTAAAACTCTACGCAACACATGTTACAATTGTTCTGTGTTAAGGAAGTACAAGAAAACTGAAAGCTTCAGTTGAATGACTTCTTCGTATTTACACTGTTAACACACATATATTTTACTTTGCATCTTCCAACCAATATTCGATAATCTTCGTCTTCTCCTTTTTCTACAAGGACGTTAGTACCAAAGGGAATTCGGCTAGCTGCTTCCACATTCATTAGTATTCGACGTTTACAAATAAAAGTGTCTATTTGATTGTTCAATTTTGCCTTGTTAAAAGATCTTTAATGAGAACGGGATTCGAACCTCTGTTACCCACTTCCCATACTCATAAGTTTAACATCGTTCTAAAGCTGCAGAAGCTAAACATCCAGAAATACCATTACTACTTTCTGTGGGTGGTTTTTCAAAACTTTTGAACTAGTATTACTAGTATTTTCACTAATAATATCAATTCGCTTCACACGTTCCTGTTTCTCAAGCTTACAGTTGTAAAATACTTGCTACAAGTCCACGAACTAGCATCACAAGTGAATGTGACTAGTATTACTAATGATTCTGTTTCCCGAAATAACAGTGCAGTCGTCTACATTTATAACACACAATTAAAAGTCCACAAGTATACTCAGACTTGTAGCGTATGTAGATGGATCGTTAGAAGCCAAAATTTACTTTTTACAAGAAAAGTGTAATTGATAAGAAAGTTTGGAAATTGAATTACGTGCATACATTTTTCAAATGCACTCTAATTTTTTTAAGAAAACATATGGTGTGGTTCAACAACACTCTAAAAATACAATATCTTTCCACCATAAATATTCCTCCGATAACTGTGATGCTCTAGTCAATCCAAAACGCACTTATTTAAAATGTATTATTATTATTAGTCTAAATAAAATTTGTTAGTATTTTTCAGAGTTCACTATTGTGTAATTTTGATATTATAAAGTTTTTGAGAGGTTGTCTCGAGGATCTAAAATCTGAAATCTCTAATTAAATCGTTAGTAATTTCTAGTGCATGACAATTTATGGAATAGAATAACTATTTTCAGTTAACTTGAATCTTAAATTATTTGTAATCAGTTACTAAATCGTTTATTCAAAGTATGCGTCTGAAATATTTAACTGTAGCATGTCTTGATTAGCGTAAAAATGCACGTATGTATTAATTTGTTTCCAAATATACATTCATTATCTTATTTCAAGTAAACTTGTATCAAAAGGTAACTTTTCATTTAAATTCTAAAACGATTCCAACTTTACTAAATTTTTCAACATGAAAATATCTTCCTTGTGTTGTCTCATTTTTAATATAATACTCTTTTTCTTGATTTGTTTCTAAACAGAATAAAGAGAAGACAATTAAGTTATATCTGTTTTTACAAGCAGAGCAGAAAGTTGGTTTTGTTTTATCTAACTTTGGTTGGCTTGCAGTTTAGATATGTTATAAGCCAACAAAATTTGGCTTACCAACTGCGAGAGGTCTTGTCAGTGGTTGCCTACGCGGATGATATCGCAGAAACAGCCGAGGCCGACTCCAGAAGAGAACTAGAAGTCAAAGCGAACAAAATACTAGACACATTAGAAAAATGGTGCGAAAAAATTAACTGACTGTGTCCGTGGAGAAGACAAATTATATGATTCTGAAGGGCAAATTAGAAAAAATCCAGTAATAAAGTACAATGGGAAAACAGTAAAGAGAGTGAAAACATTTAGATACGTAGGAGTAACTATAGATGAGAGGCTAAACTTCTCAGAACATATAGAGAATACCGCTAACAAAATACTCAAAATGGGAAACAAACTAATAACAACTGCAACAACAAAACTTGGCTTACCATTGAAACTAATTGAATTATATCATAATCAGATATTATGTGTAATAGGAACATATGGAGCGAGTGCGTGGGCGCACCGACTGACTGAAAACAATAAACTAGCTGAGGAACTAAACCGAGCACAGAGAGCGATATTATTGAGGATGTCTGGGGCTTATAGGACAACCCCGGGTTTGGCCCTAAATGTAATCTTGGGTATAGCCCCCCCTGCACCTGGATGTACTGAAGATAGCTGCTATATATTGGACCAAAAAAGAAAATTTAATAAGAGCAACGGAGATTTTGGAAGAAATGTCAAGAGCAAAAGAAGAAATATATGAGATAATAACATCAAAATGGCAAAAGTATTGGCAAGAGAGTGATTCTTTTTTACTTTGGACTGGTAAATTCCCCTATGTGTGAGTGTGGACAGCTGACAACTCCTGAACATGTGGTCCTCAAATGCCCGGTCAACCAAGTGAATGAAGAAGGAGAGGTCATCCAGCAAATAGCGGACACGCGGGAGGAACTAAGAGGACTAACAGTGAAAGAGATGCTTGGGGAAGAACAAACAAGATACCTAGTAGACCAACTTTCTACTAGGATCTCTAATATATATAAAACAAAATATAAACGAAGATCAACAGGTAAAGAACAACACTTAATTTTGGACTACTCAAGTACTGTAGATATTGTATATCCGGGTATGTGTGTAGGGCGTGAGTCGGGAATGGGTGTGGTCGCGCGCGAGCGGCGTGTTACTATGAGCGGAAAAACAAAAACAATAAGAATTGTATCTAATCCGAACTTTGTGGATTCGATATCCCCTCCACGGTCATGGATACTTAGAATTACAGGGACCGCCGCCTGGCGAGACGCGTAGTGTGCAAATGGTTGCGTGTGCGTGTTAATATAAATTACGTGTGTTTAAAAAGTGTACAAGAGTTCCCCCAGAGTTTCTGCCTACTTGGTGGTTTGGACAGGTTAACTCTGGATGGAGAATAAACTTGAGAACTGAAACCAAGTAAATAATCGGGTGTGATGAAGAGATTTGTGGAAGTGTCTATATGTGACAGTGTGGTGAGGAAGAGGAAGAAGAGAGGAGACTAGGAACCGCCCCAATCCAAAGGATTTGGAGGATTCGTAAAGCGGCCCAGGACCTGGATCTTCAGAGTCGACTTCCCCACCTGAGTGAATGAACGAGTGAATGTGTTAGAGTAGGGATAGAATTAGAATAGAATAAAATGGGACCAGAAATTAACTTTTTTCTATAAATACTGTTAGGGATTTTGTTTCATTAAGATGCATATGATTTATTATATTTTGATAGTTTAATTGTTTTTCGTTCTAATAAATGTTAATATTAGTGTATAGGAAATAAAAATACAGATAAAATATATTGCAATTTTCAAGGAAACATTGCTAAATAATTTTGCACATATAAAAATTATAGTATCTAGAAAAGGAGGAAGATCAGTAAAGTAATGTTGTTATTTTATACAATCTAATAATAAGATTTAAAAAAAGCGAACCACTAATAAACAAAAACGCGAGGATTTGTGGTGTTACTGGATGTGTGAAAGAATATCCAAAGGAAACTTAAGAAATAAATAAACAAAGTGAAGGGAAGGGAAGGAAATAACGACAGTAATTCAAAATATATAAATAAATAAATAGAAGACATGTGTTAAAAACTTACGAAGGAACTTAAAAAACTAAAATTAAACTGTATTGTATACTCACGTCTAATGAAATATACAGTATATGATATTAAAAAAAAGAGAGATAGAATTAATTCCCCCAATCCGCGGAAACAGGGCCCAGGTTTATCCATCGGGAACTGGGCCAAAGAATCATCCTCATAACCTTCCCGTCTCTTAAATTCGTTTGTTTTACTATTTTTTTTTATTTGTTATTTTGACTGTGGAAAAGGTCCTACTGACTACGCACCCCGACGCCGTGTCAGGGGCCGAAGTGGGGAGACAGAAAACGGGGATGACCCACCCAACTTCGTCGAGAACATTTTTAGTTCGTTGCGTCCCTCACACGCGCGAAGCGGAGTTGAGCAAAGGATGCTGAGAGGTGGGGGTGGCAAGGTGGGTCCCAAATAAAAAATACATCTATTTCTGAAAGAAAAAAATAATAGACATGCGACAATCTTTTTGTCCATAGCTCTAACTATTAATAATGAAAATAAAGCTTCTTTTTCTCTATTGCGTAACTTGATGTGCTGAAGAACACTTCTCAAGATATAGTGTGAAAACTTCAAATCCCGTTAAGTTGCTAATACTGTGAAACCGTTCAACCAGAAAAATGTTGATATATCGAGAATACGGAGTAACCTTAGATGTGGTCAGTCAATTTTACGTCACAATGTAGATGTTTTCTCGGACGAAATTCACGCACACATGTGAATTAATGCTACATGAGCGAAGGTGCGTTAGTTAAAGGTTTGATTTTTTTATAACTACGTGGTTTCTGTTGACGATATAGTGACGTTAGCATGCGGTAAAGGAATACAAGTAAGTCATGATTGGGATTGAAGCGAAAAGATCGTAGTACTATTCGCAACTTCCATGTTTAGGACGGGCACATTGTTGTGCACCGCTTATAATGAAAAATATATTGAACTTGACTCTTCGCTTACTTCACAATTATTCCGTGATTTATGTACCAAAATACTTGTCATTCATAACACGAAGTGACGCTATTAGAATGAAGATTTGAAGTGACGCTATTTCACTCCACATGTTTCTGTGTGTTGATAAATTCGAATGCGTATTTAACCATAGAGTTATAAAATCTCCACTAGAGTGAGGACTGACGCTGCAAACGTGGCGCAACTTGAACGTTGGGTGAGAGTATGTCCGTATGGTAAACAACAGGTATTGTGAGCTATTATGCTTCGCTCTTTTCATTGCTGATAAAATGTACTTGTTTTTTTAGAAGAAAACACCGGTCTACTGTTCATCTTATAGCTATACTGAGAGATTTATGAAAGGAAGTAATGTAGCTATCATTTCGCAAATAAATGATAATTTAATATTATTCGGTGAAAAATATTTCGTTTTGTAAGACACTGTTTCGTGCAGTTTATGTCTGTGCTAATAACAGAAAAGAAAATAGAATTATCTAATGCAAAGATATTTCATCGTGTTAGATCCATAGTTATACAACTGATTCCTCAGTGTTAAAGGTAAGATAAATATCTCAAAAATAAGTGTTCCTACCATCAGAAATACTGGATCGTTTTCATTTAGTCTTATTGGAAATACGTGTAGAAAAAATTATAATTATGTATGTCTACTTAAAATTTAAATAGTTCTAAACCCAAAATGTGGTGTTGACATTTTTATGGCCTTTAGGCACCTGAGGCTCAGGCGGATTTGGGAAGATGTCGGACAGGGCGTATGTTGAAAGTGCCATTCCTGCATTTGCTTGGTGTGCCTTAGCAAAAACTTTGTGGAAAATCCGGTGTCAGGATGGTCAGCCACTGGAATAGAACCCACCACCTACCGAATATTTCGCCAACAATTTGCCACTGAGCTACGGCGGCTCGGTAAATAATGTGCTGTTAAAAAGTCTTGTTAGATTATTAAGAACAATGATCAAGATGATGGGTGTTTTGCCAAAGTAAGGTCTTGACCTGAAGGTCCCAGAGTTAGATGAGCCGATGATGATTTGTCATTGCCTTCCATTGCATGAAGATGAAGTCCTAAGGATGGTACCTACAGTTTACCGTGAGTTTCGAACCACTTGCATGTGTCCCCACCGGGATTCTAACCAGGGGCTACTTGATTACAATTTTAAGAATAATAGAAACACAAATTGAACGTAACAACAACTCTAGATAAGAAACACTTCTTATGGTGACCCTGGAGGCAATAGGAAGACTCGTGAATTCTATATACCTAAAGTCAGACCCAATAATATACTTAATAGATATGACTACCATTTGCGTAAATATGAAAACGGGATTTATGTACAGAAAAGACAGTGATTGGATGAAAATGTTAAGAACTATTTTATTCGAAATTTTGGCCGTCGCTAGTGATACATTTCTGCCATCGTTCCGACAATGTGTGGATGCCAGACAAAAAAAAACTGTGCCTCTTGTGCTGCAAACCAGTCATCAAGCCATTTTCGTACGGTTCCTAATTATGAAAACGGGATTTATGTACAGAAAAGACACAGTGATTGGATGAAAATGCTAAGAACTACTTTATTCGAAGTTTTGGCCGTCGCTAATGATACATTTCTGACATCGTTCCGACAATGTGTGGATGCCAGACCAAAAAACAATTGTGCCTCTTGCGCTGCAAACCAGTCATCAAGCCATTTTCTTACACTTTCGTAAGATGTGAAGCGCTTGTCAGCAAATGCGTGTCCCATGCATGCAAATAAGAGAAAATCGGAAGGCGCCAAATCTCGTGAGTAAGCCGCATGCGGAAGGATTTCCCAGCCAAACGTCGCAATCGTTTAATTGACCGGTTTTGCTTTGTGGGAGGGTGCATTATCGTAAAGCACAATCACTTTATATTGTCTTTGGTCATATTCTGGTCGTTTTTCACGCAAAAGCTTGATGCAAATCGATCATTTGTTGTCGGTAACGTTGGGTATTAACGGTTTCTCCAGGTTTCAGCAGTTCATAATAGGTCACTCCCTTCTGAACCCACCAAACACAAAGCATTTTCTTCCGTCCATAGCGATTTGGTCTTGCAGTCGATGTCTCCGGTTCTCCGCAAGTTACCCATGATATTTTACGCTTAGGATTCTCGAAATAGAACCACTTTTCGTTACCAGTCATAATTCGATGGAGAAATGATTTTCTTTTGTACCTGGCGAGCAGAATTTAGCAAGTGGTTTTTCGGTTTTCCTGATGTCGTTCAGTCAATGCATGTGGAACCCATTTTCCCACCTTCTGAATCTTGCCCATGGCTTTTAAACGTATGGAAACTGCTTCTCGTGTCACATTTAATTGATCCACGAGTTGTTGTTGAGTTGGAGCGTCATCCTCATCCAACAAAGCTTGCAATTCGCTGTCTGCAAACGTTTTCGGTGGTCTTCCACGTTCTTCGTTTCTCATGTCAAAATCGCCACTTTTGAATTTTGTAAATCGCGCAGAGCACTGAAACTTACCAAGAGCATGATCACCGTAAGTTTCGACAAGCATGTGATGCGATTCTGCAGCAGTTTTCTTTAAATGGTAACAAAAAATCAATGCTGTCCGCACATCGTAGTTTGTATGTACAAATTGCGTCATGTTCAACGCTATTAAACACTACATTATGACATGAAACTTGTCTGGTTGTGAGTTGCAAATCGTTATCAGCAGTCAAAACAAGCAAGTGGCGCCAAGGACGCAGTTTTACGGTAACCACAGTGACAGCTAACGCCGTCTATGGACAAATTCCGGTTTCATATTTACACAGCTGGTATTCCTGTTGTTTACAGTATGTTATCCATTTAAAACAAAATATTTGCAAAGCTAGAAAAAACGATGTTGTTTTTTAATAGTTTTAGGACAAAGACCTTTAACCTAAATTTAAAGACACTCTTATTTATTCTCAGAAAACATTTCCGGAATCTTCTAAGCTAACCAGGGGGCCAACTCTTTTTATTTTTAATTGGTGGTCTATATTATGTCACTTTCGATAGGTAGTAGAACTTAAATATCAAGTTAAAGCTGTCCGAAAACTAGAGATAAGATTTTATATATTTTTTAATGACATACGTCTTGTTCCAATCATATTTCTGTGAAAAAGTGTCGGTTCCGGTTCTCTTACACTATTTACAATGTCATAATTTTCTTTGTAAATTTATGCTACTGTTGTCTGTATATAATTACAGTATCAGCAATTTGTATGTGTAATATTCATGTCACTTCCGATGAATCGCTATTGTAATATATATATATATTTATTTTAAAATAAGTATCTCTATTAAAAACAAGGTTATGTGGCTTTAAGTATCAACATATTATTGTTTAATTTAACAAAAATTCTTTCAGAGCGAAAATCATATTTATCAAGAACGTTTTATATAAACGATATTACAATAAATTATACCTTATATTGATCAACTTAACTAGGAATTGTTTTATCTAACTTGTTGAAAGGGTCGGTAAAAAAGAGACTAGAGTGAACTTCTGAGTTTGGCTGAATTATGCTGCACGAATGTTGGGTGTATCTGGTCACTTACACATCCACCTCGCTCAGCAATCAGCATAGTTTGGTTCTTTCTCCCCATGTCAAACACAACACCCTCACCTTCTTATCCTGCATTCTTACTCTTCTTTATACCGTGTTTATATATTTCCAAAGTTTTTCCCTGTATCAAATAAATCATTATTAAGTATCATGCATCATTGTTTCGATGATGCATGGAAACAATCCATTTTTCCATCTTGTGGACATACCTAGCGAGACAAGGACAAGTAATGTATTGGCTTTATTACATGGTCTTCCCATAGTTACATTCCCCCTACAGTCTTCATGTCTTCATACTCTGTCTTTTCTTTAATTTCCGTCTCATCCAAAGAAAACACATTTCCTTTCAGGTGCACTCAGTGTTGCGCCTTCTACCTGCAGCAAATCAACGACGAATACGCAAATGCCACACTTAATAGTCAGCGTCTGAAGATATTTACATAAAGCTTTGTTAGTTACAAAAGGAAATCCCTGCTTAATTAGGTGCTGATACACCGAAACTGTACCTAATTTGCAAATATTCACGTACAGTTTCTTTTGACCATGTTTTAATTTATGCTCTCTTGAATGACGCAATTTGATCGTCTCTGAGCAAGCTACTTAAAGGTGACGTGCGTTCTGACTAACGCTTTATTCTCTTCTTCTGGAAAGTAACTATCTTTCTCAACCTCCATATTTCGTTCTGCATCTTAGAAAGGAGAGTATCGCACACATTATCCTCTGGTGAATCTGAATGTGTTTTTGACCTTGAAGAAATTACTGTTTCTTTGGAGTGGTCACTGGAAATAATATAGAACGGTTGTAGCTCAGTTGGTAGAGCGTTGACTTTGCACTCGGGATGTGCCTGAGTTAGATACCAGCGGCCGCCTTTTCTGACTGAGGTTTCTCCAGGGTTTGTCATCAGTCACACCGGGTAAACCCGGGGACAGTATATTCAACTTAGGCCATGGCTGACTTCTTTCAGTATTCTTTTACAGCACCATATCCGGGCTGAGTCTTATGCTTAAGCGCCATAAATAAATTCGCACATGAACACAAATAATATAGAAGTAAATATTTGTTACGAATATAATATGCTAGATATCAGGAATAGTTAGTTATAAATAATATATCGTTGTAGATGAAATTCATGTCAGAAGCAAAAATGTAAACTAAAACTATTAAACCAATTACTATTACCTTATTATTGTGTTTCATGAAAATAAAAAAGTACTGTTTTCCTAGCTGTGGGGTTTGTGCCCTCGACAGCAAAAAAATATAAGTATTTATAATCAGCTTGCGTTAACCAACTACTTTTCTAAAATGTTTCTTTCTCTAAGTGGGTTTTAATTCTTTTTACATTACTTATTCAATTTTACTGAAAACACTTGTGATTATTGATTGATCCTCTATACTTATATCCCAACAGTAAGTTAAAATCGCACATACAAATATCCATGCCCTAGGTGGGATTCGAACCCACGATCTTGGGGTCAATGGACTAGCGCACTAACCCGCTCGAATACCTAATTCGGCGGACTACGTCAACTTTCCGATGTGATGAAACACAATCAAACACTCATATGCACTTTACTCATTTCAGTTCTTTCTGTTTCTTAAAATATGATTTCAATGTCTAAACATAGTGAAATGTGTTGTTCAAAAGTTTATATTAACAACGTCATCAAGTAATAATTATGGCTTTAAGCTTCCGAATCTCAGAACGTTAAAATCTGAATCCAAAACACTCCGTGCCAAAACCAAAGCCAAGTTCCCAAGCAGTACAAAAAAGAGAGACGTTTCAGCAGATGAAAATTTTTATACATAAAATTGGCCAAGTTCTTTCCCAAGTGGTTCTTATATCGATTTAGCTAGGTTTTATGGAACAAATGAAATTTTCTTATACTGTTTACGTGACTGGGATTGTTTCAAGAACTTGGCCAATTATCTGGTAATTCTGCTGGCACCTACTTAAACACTGGCTGTTCGATTAAATTTCAAATCAGTTGGCCAAGTTTTTGAAACAACGTTGATAATTTGGTGCTTTTGGGGTAATTAGTAAGTAAGCACTAATGTCTTGAAAATGGTAATTTAGCTCTTGTTCGGTCTTTTTTTTTCTTTTTTTCTTTTTTTTAGTGTTTCGTGTAAAGCTACTTGGCACCACTCCTCGTCTGGTCAGCTTGGAACTTCGCTGCCGCGCACGCTGATCACTTACGCGTGGTAGGCAACTTCTACCATCGAAAGATTTCGTAGAGCGCTTCTTAAATACATACAATTTTGAAAGACAAACTTACGGGTAAGCTGTTTGTTGAGAGCCTGGTGAAAGTTTGTGAATTTAGACACTAATCGTCTTTGCCTTAATAGAACACACAAGCGAATTTTTAATGTAAGACAACTTTGTGAATCCAGTCCCTGAAGATTAATCCAAAATTGCTTTTCATGTTGTTTTATCAAGAACGCAACACTTACGCGGCAAAATCCAAGCCACGAGATTGTACAAACATCGCCATTAAAATCAACGTAACGTGTCATACGATCTCTAGAACATGACGACATCGTTTTCAGAATGCGGCGGCAGAAAATGTAGTGCGAGTGCATAAAACATAACTTGCTTGCCTTGTTTTACATAACGGACAGTTTCTGCTACTTCTTGCCGCGCGAGAGAATCACCGTGCATAAAAGAGGTTTTAGGCTGAAGTACACATAAAATTCCCATCACTGCAAAACTCATTTTACAACCATTACGAGAACACCACAAAAGTCATTTTTTTCTTTTACAAATTCCATTTACGTCATTGAAAATGTATAAGGCTGTTGGTTCACCGCTAATTTATAAAATTGACTTAAGAGATTTTAATGGACATTTTCAATTCTGTGTTTATATGTTATTATGTGCGGATACATAATATTCGTTCATGTTTTTCAGTCATATTCAGCTCCACCTAAAATATATACACAGTATATAGTGGATTTTGTCTCTTCGAACAGGTCTTCTGTAGATATGAGACAATCGTTTCTATTTGCCAAGCTTTGTGGAAATCGGTGTGCATTATTTTACAGATGTTTCTTGTAAGCGATACAGTCATAGTTCTGAATGGCGATAAAGACATACTTTGAACTTACTTCAATTGTTGTTTCAGTCATATATAATGCACTAATTTAGTTCTGAACTGGATTCACGAAAAATGGTGCGTTTACGTTACAACATGTTTGGAGGGGATCTCTGCCTCTTTAAACAATTTTTTCCGGCAGAAACGGAGAAAACGTGTATTGGCTTATTTTACATCTACTATATATGTGCAAATCTTCATGTAAACCTTTCGTGTCTTTCTGTTACTTTCAGCACCACTTGGAATATATTTCAAGAGGAATTCGCCCCTTGAAAACATTTTTTTTTCATAAAACGACATAACGCGTATTCGCTTATGTCTACTTAGCATATGCGAAGTTCCATGTAAATCTTTCTTCTCTGTTTGTTACTTTCAGCGCCACCTGAAATATTTTTAAACCCATCGCCCCTATCTATGGTGGTTATTCCGCAGATAAGAAAAAGCATTAATTCGTTTATTTTATTTTTCGTTTCTATCTGCCAAGTTTTGTGGAAATCGGTGTGCATCATTTTGCGAGTGTTTCTTGTAAGCAAAGACACACCTTGCACTTACTTCAGCTGTTGTCTCTATCACATATCATTTCAAAAGCAATTATGGAGTAACACGAAAATATCTTGTTCATAAAGGCTTCAGGAATCTTAGGTTAAGAATTCAAATTTCATCCCATCATTTGCAAATATATTATATCATTCTATTTAATGGAAACGACAAGCTGACGCTTAAGAAAATCCATGAAAAATGAATAATTTACATACGTTAAATTTACATTAAATAATTTAAATTTACATTACATTAATAATTTACATTAAATAATACATCGTTTTGAATAATTTAAATACGCTAGTTTCAGCGTGATTCAACATGCACTTCCCGCTATTAATTCTACCTTATACGTACAAAGTATTACTACTTTGTTGGATATAGCCGTTTTTTTTCATTCGAATTGTATAAACAAAGATATTTAATGTATTTGTTGTAACTGTATACTTTTAACGCAGCTGATAAAAACTATAAGGACGATTAGGAAAATATGGCCACCTCAAGAGCATATGAGATGTAGCTAATGAACCATGGTAGATAGAAGTCCAAAACAGCTTGTGTGCAAACGTGCTTAAGTGCCCTACA
>JAGDQP010007414.1:0-17566 GCA_022664845.1 Lepisma saccharinum | reverse complement strand
TTTTATTTGTACTAACTCATGTATTTCTGGAAGAATTCTGCACTCATGTTATTTGATGATTCTCGTTACGTGGGAGAGAATTAGCGAAGGAGAGAGAGGGTGCCTTTACCAGACTCGATTATAGGGTAAGAATAGCGCAATTGATTGGCCTAGCTGAACGCGTTCAAACTTCGTATTTTTTATGTGAAGTGTACATTACTTCTGCTTTAATTAAAGTCATTTTAAAGCCTACTTTAAAGCTCTAATTACTCAGCTCTTCCATCCTGGTTTGTATTTCTTCTGCACTTGAAGTAAACAGAAATATATGATCAGTGAATTGTAGGTGTTGAGGTATTCGCCATTGATTGTTATTCCAAATTGATCCTAGTTTTAATTTTGGAACATTCCCTCTAGGACCGCCAAAAACAGTTTTGGAGAAATTGAATATCCTTGCCTTACTCCTTTTCCAGCTTTAAATATTTACTCTCCTGCTTTAGTCTAATTACAGATGTGGCAGTCGAGTAAATGTTTCGTAATACTTTAAAAGAAGCCTTGATGTTCAAGCGATTTAAGTACTACTGCCAAGGACACCGAATCGAAAGCTTTTTCAAAATCTATAAATTCGAGACATAGTGGAAGTCTGGTCATCACATCCGTTAGTCCGTTCCATAACGTTATTTAATACTTTATGCGGTCCATTGTGCTAAATCTGCGACGAAATCCTGCTTGTTCTCTTCCCCTGTTAAAATCCCGTTTAGTACAGAACTGATAGCAAACTATTGGTCTGTAGTTTTCGACTCGTTCTTTGTCCGCATTCTCTTACAACAAAATAATAATAGCATTATTCCAACTTGAGGATATTTATTTCTTCCTCAGGCCCATAGACAATAATTTGGCATGTTCCTTTATTTTATTTTCACCTCCCCATTTAAACATCTATGCTGTGAGTCCATCTTCTCCTGGCGATTTTCCGTTCTTCATCCCTGGAAGTACCTAACTCATTATGTCTGGGACTTGTACATCATTTTCCTCTGGATCTTCGTTTCCTAATTCTTCTTAGTAGTAGTATAATTTCTCTGTAGGAATTTTCAAATATTTTTATAATTTCCTACTTATATCGTATTACGGTCCCGTCTGGTCTCTTAACCAGCCAGAAAGAGAGAGGGTCATCAAGTTGAATTGAATATATAAAGTAATTGGAGGGAGGTTGCCAACTACAGCAACAAGACATAGGTAGAAGTGCATCACAAGTGAAATTGAATGTGAATAATGCAAACAGTTGATCATAAGTTAACTTTTAACTACAGCACTCATCGTTAATTTAAAAAGTAAACAGAATAGTACCAATTAAATTAATTATAGTTTATACTTTGAATGAGCATCTTCAAGCATGGAATTATTGTTTTTACCTTTCCCTCACAGCCACGTGATAATTAGAACTTAAATCCAGATTCTAAGGTACCCGCTTAGATGAGAAAAGTAAAAGTGTTTTAATAATAAAAGCTATACTTCTATTCACACATGCGGGATTGTTACCTCATGAAATTATTTACTCAAGGATCATTACTATGAAATCTTGCACAAGAATTCAAATAAATTAACATTAAACAAAACAATTAAAAAATCTGCTAGAAAGTTAAACATTATATCAACATTTAACCTGTTGCATTTTTATGTTCATTAGTCTAATTCAATACTCACCGAGTACAAAAGTGTGAGGTCAAGTGGAAAAAATCCGCAAATTGAAAATTCTGTTTTTTGGTGCAGGAGCTGCATTGAGAATATCTGTATCTGAAAAACGAAACAACATTTGTCTCTATAAATTACTGCCATACATAAACAAACGTACATGTAGATAATATACTGATTTATTTAGATATTTTCCAGATCTGATCAGATGTCAGGTTCCGATCCATACTATGGTTCAAGATACTAAAATTAGATGTAGGTGAAAACCACGTAAGAAAGAGAAAAATGAGAGTATACGCAAAACAAACTAGTGGAACATGCAAGAACGTTTCTTAACTTTATAGATCACCTTGCGTTCAGAATATTATTATTGGCTCAAAATCAAGTCGGGAGGGGCCCACCAAGTCTTAAATTGAGAAACCCTTTCTAAATTAGAATTTTCGTGCGAATTACATTTTGAGACTCCATATCTAATAAGTATTTAACTATAATTCGTAGCACGCAGAAATGAAATTGTTGAGGAGAACATGGCAAAAAGCAACATAGTACAAAGCTACAAAAATGATATATTTGCACCATTGTATGCTATGCAGTTAATCACATGAACACGTTAATTCAAATGTGGAAGAAACAAATGCTGTCTGAGCTATGATGGTTAAACGAAACTATGTGCAGAAGAAGACATATCAGAAGAAACCATGTGCATATATCTTTGTTATCAGTCAAGTCAAATTCTGCCAAGTGAAGCCAAATATCATAATCCACAGGATCAGTCCGTTCATCAGCCATTACATGAAAAAAGGATAATAGTCTAGGCGGTACACGACAAATTTGCCTAATATACTGCACTTTTTGAACACACGATGACGCTTTGCATAGTTGTAGTTGGAACCTAAAAGAATAATTTAGGAAGGGGAGAGATAGAAAAATTTCCCTTAGAATTCAAGATGGCGGATAGTTTTCAAAGGCGTGTTGTAGCTTAACATTTGTAAAAATGTCTAATTTTATCGGGATTGGTATCATTTCCATAGTTTTTCTTTGCAGAAGAAGAATATAATGTCAAATTAAACTTCAGACACCAAAATAAAGCAAAATATTATCATTTTATTACATAACTATACACAATGGTACTGTAAAATTGCAAAATCTTTCACAATGATAAAATGAAATAAAAATAACAAATATTGTTCATTATTTTATGGATTTTGACATTTTCCTCTGCAGTTTGTGCACATCAGTGTGCATGGAATACCGGTAGTTTTGCAGGATCACATATTTGATACGCATCCCTCCTTACATCCACATTTCAGAAGTTCTCTGCAGGCTTCCCAAACTACAGGCTGCGTACACCACTGTGGAGTCCACTCTATACCTTGTTTTATCCATCCCCAATGATCTGGAGATTGTATGTATATCAGTGATGATGCTGTAAACATAACCCCATATATGCCCAGCTTGTAACATGGCTCGAAGTGTGTGCAATGCAAGCGCATCAGATGTAGGAGGAAGACTTGTTAATGATTTCGCTTTGGTCGCAAACAGATATTTGCGTAATGCGTTAACAGACTCAAATTCAGTTTCTACACCACAATACAGAATGACCACAAAGCGTTCTAAAAGCTGCTTTATGTCAGTCTGAAGTGCAAGTAGCGGAATAGAAATAGCAATAAAAGCTCTGGTTACTTCTTCATATGCCTTGCACGTTTCCCATGCAGAGAGTTTTTTTACCTTTGCTGCGGAAAGCTGAGACTGTATCAAACCCAGTCAAAGTGTGAAATCCACGTAGAGCAATGGATTTTTCTTCTCCCATTTTTTCCGCTATTTGATGAATAGGCAAATACCTTTGGTTTCGGACAGATCCATACAAAATCCAGAGTTCTTTCAGCCCGGAAGCTTTTAGATGGTGAAAGAAAGATACTGCCAGTACAACAACGTCAGTATCATTAAATAAAAGGACGCTTTTAATCCCATGGCAGGTCATATCACGCACATGTAAGATTAACCGACCATCTGGTTCTTCCATTTGTTCACATGAAGCACTAGCTGATGATGTATCTTCTTTTTAAGATGAAACAATCTGTATCAACGTGTGTGACAACACGAACTTGACTGAAATTATGAAGAACATATTTCGCAAGAAGAATGAAATTTTTTTTATTTTTTTTTTATTTTTGTAATTTCGAAGAAAGTCAGGCCAGTTGCGAGGTAATTTTGTTTCTGGATTTACCTGTCGTCGAGTGCCAGGTCCTCGTTTCTGTCGAGCACCACTCTTTAAGCTGTTAGCAGCATACCTGTCCCAAACCAAATCCATACGACTGGCAGATAAGTCAGTAACATTTCGTAACAAAGCACCCCGAAACGCTTTTTTTTTCAATATTCTTCAAATGTTTTTGAAGAATTTGATTTAATAGTATGTATCAACGCTGCACCGTCATAAACAACTCCGTCGCAATGTCCACAGAATTCAACTGGTTCTATCAGTTCAGCTAGGATGTTTGTCAAATCACTCTTCTTTCCTGTTAGCAAATTTCCATTTACAGACAAGGACATGACTGATTTTCGTGAAAAAAAAAAAAAAAAGCTTATCTATATCCATCTCCTTATTCTGACAAGCAATAAACAATTTGGAGAAATGCTGTTCATCAGTGTGCTTGCCCTTGATTTCATTCACGGATTTCGTAGGTTTTGATGTAAATATTTTAGCGTTCACTTTTTAAAGGCTCAAAAATTGCTTTTGATTTATCAATAAGTCTTTCTTTTACAAAAATCTTGTACATATTGTTACCGCAATCTTCCAAAGAATATAAAGTATCAACACCTTCCTTATTCACTATCAGTCTACTGCCGATTGCAATGAGATCATCCGCAGTTTCTAAAAATGGAATTCCCAATTCACAGAAACTCTCTTTTAAAGCACAAGTATCATTTCTAAACATACTCTGATATGCTGTGTACTGTTCATGATGTTTGTCTTCAAATGTTTTTGAACCGACAGGGCCGAATTCATTTAGTAATTTACAAACTTCTGGCCCTGCAACCGACCACCGACGAAGTGCTGCTGGATCTTCAGTTAGACCCACTGCACCACCATCACCTTTAATAATATCATTGTTTTGCTCGTGAGCTTGGTCCATGGCAAGTGCAGAGAATGGCCGAGTGGCTTTTCGAACAACAAAATTTCCTTTCTTGAACTCTTCATGACCCCCGATGGCTGTATCACTAAGTTCTTCAAGATCCTTTACATGAATAGACAGCCAGCGAGAGTAGTTAATATGATCCAATACAAAAAAAAAAACACGGAAGCATGCGTTTGAGACATTCTTTGAATTCATTATAGTTACCATCTCTTGTAGAACAAACGAATGACAGCAATAAATTAATAAGTTTAAACACCAAAAGCCAAAATTTGAAAGTTGGTGAAAATGTTTCTCGCTGATTAATCCAATTTTTGTATAGTTTCACCTGCTTTGTCTTTTGTGTATGCCTCGTGAAGCTGTGAACAATACAGATGCTGTTTTCTGTAGTATAATCCTGGTTTTGTTAACCGAAATTAACTCTAAGAGCAGCTTCTGCAGATCCAGCTGTTGCTATTTCTGAGTTTTCAACTATTTACACTCACCAGCTGAAGTTCAATAATTGTCCAATAACACACAGAAATGCTTGTTCTACATGGAATGGGGCAAACATGATTATATATAAGGTTTCTCCATACTGCTGAGGCCAGTTCCATTGGATTAGTTTTGCTGCAGTATATAACGGTTGGTCAAACCAAATGATAAGTTTTTGTCGAGGATTCAGAAGCTTAATAATACTTCTCAGACAAATAAGTGCATGGCATATCATGGAAACTGATGAAGACTCTTCATGAAAAAGTGGCAGTAAAGAATAAACATCAGTACAATTGTTTGCCTGAAATGCTGCTCTTGACAAGCCGCAACCTTCATAAGTGTCATTATTATGGTGTTTTCTAATGAATTCTAACCAGTCGTCTTCATTATAAAAATTATTGCTGAATCTGCTTGAAGGCATCATGTTTTCACTAAGAATGTTGCATTGCGGAATTCCAGGTTGTTCGCATGGAAGGCGAACTGGTTTAACAATGGAAAAGTTGTCGGGGAGTTCAGGTACTCTGCGTGAACGGTTGTTCACATCCATGAACGAGGATTTTGTTGTCCTTATTTTGACGCCATCTTGAATTGCTCGTGCTTGTTGTAAAATGCATTTTCTCGAGAACTGTTAGCCCGATATCCATGAACTTTTTATGTTGTAGCTAAAGTAGCGTAGTTTATTAGCCATGCGAGTATGTTACAGATATGATAAATATGTATCTACTACCCATAATGAACACTAATATTTAATATACGATTATATTTTATGGTTAAATAATTTACATTAACCTTACCAAGCTCCTATAAGAAAATGATCAACGACATCAAAAAGATACTTCTCTTCAGTTTTGTAGATCGTTTAGTTATTTTAATTGGCCATTTACAGAAAGAGATTGGGTACGAAAATGAACGAATATGATCGTTTGAGTTCAAGCGCGGGAACAAAATTTCACTCCCAAGAAAGATGCATTATCTGACATGAACATGATCTTATCCCAACAAAACACCTTTTATTTACCATCATTTGTTACAAACCAACCTGAATTTTGTTTCAACGTATACTGATACGTAAAGTTGAATTGGAGAGTAGGCGGAAGAGGGTAATGAGAATGGAAACACTGAAGTCAAGACAAGAATTAAAATATTAAGAGTAAGTAACTGAGAAATTGATACATTACTAGAACCTTAGATTTTATCTTTTGTTTTTGTCTTAATTAAGAACATATGCGAAGTGTTATATAAATGCTTCTTCTGCGCAACTGATATATATCACAGAAATATACACATATTGATAATAATCATCGTTAGTATTCTACGGAAAGAGGTAGAAGTACCGAAAGAGGTACTTCAAGATAAGGTAAGTCCTCCCCATTCGTTCCAATCCTGGGCTATCTTTTCTTATCTCAACGAGAGATTTATCTTCCTTAAAACTGTGAAAGTGTTGGATTTATTATCTTCCTCTTTCTCTGAAATATACTTTATATTCCTCGCCTCAGTATACAATCTATCCAGTCAATGCCCTAACCAGTCTAACCTTCTCTTCTTTATTGTTTCCAGTATTGTCCGTCTCTCTTCTATTCTGTTCAGCATTTCTTCAATTCACATCATCTTTTACTCTCATTTCATTTTTTTACCACATCATAAATTGTGAGTTTCCAGTATTCTCTATGCCCACATTTCAAATACTTCTAATTTACTTTCTTCACTATTTTTTAGAGCTTACGTTTCTGCTTCATTCGACACAATATTCAGCACAAAACAATTAATTAAATATCTCTTCTTCAACTCTTCGTTTGTCGATTCGCAGAAGAGATTTTCCGTCTTAGTGAACGTCTATTTCTCTATCCCTTTTCTAAAGTTTATTTCTTTCTTACATTCAATATCGTCACTTAAAATAGTTTCCAAATGCCTGAAGCTTGATTCCTATTTTACTTTTCCTCTTCCAATCTCGATTCTTGGTCAGGTTAATGTATTCTTATCACCCCCCCCCCCACTTTCATTTTACATACAATTATTTTCATTCTGTTTTCCTAAGTTTCGTGTAGCTTAGTTAACATTTTGCTAAGTTGTATTTTCTGTAAGAGAAAACACATCATCCTCAAATTTAATACTTTTTTTCTTTATTCAAATTAACTTTTATTTCTCTATAAATAAATAAGGGCGATACACAATATTCCTGTCTCTCTTCTCAGTTTTTGTTGTTCGTTATGATAAGTAGTCCTTTACTTTTACCCTTAATAACTTATTTGGATACAAGTTCATTACAAGTCATCTCCACACCTATGTTCAGATTTTCTAGTTGACTCGAACAAATGCTTTTTCAAAATCAACCAATGCTACGTATACTTCCTTACCTTTCATTATGTATCTCTCTCCTATTAATCATAACAAAACAACGTCCCTTGTTCCTTTATCTCTTCGAAATCCATATAGTTCCTCTGCATTCACCCCTCCGTATAATCTTCAATTTAATATTCGTAGAATAATCTTCCCTGAATGAACTATTAGATTGATGGTTAGGTAATCTTCACATCTTCTTGCATTCTTTCTTTTTCTCAATGGAATAATTACAGTTTCTAAAAGTTCGATCCCCTGAGTCACGTTTCGTCCCAGAGTCACAGCATTTCATTTTTCCCTTCAACTTCTACATTCCTTTTGTCAATTCAATCGGAATTTACATCCATTACTTTACCATTTTTTGAAAGCCTTCTCCAATTCTTTTCTTAGGATTTTGAACCCTTTCTCATGATCACTTCTGATTCTACTTTTATATTTTATGTGTGTGTGAACGTTGGTACGCTCACATACTTCTATAGATTCTATCCATCTATCCAATATACGTTTCCGGTCATTGATGGGGAACCATCTTTGTTCTCCAATGACCCAACAGATTTGTTTCAGTTTTTAAAATCCATTCTTCTTGCTTCCTTGTACATCAGATCATATCTTAATGTTCAATCCAAGTCTTCTATTTTAATGTATTTCTTTATTATCCATATTTATCTCGCTTTGTCTGTTTCTCTTCGATGTTCACTATTTGGTTTCTTGTGCACCTTGTTTTGCATCTATACACTTTATTTTATTTTCTTCGCAATTTCTTCTGTAACCTATTTTCTATTCCTTTTCTCTCCATGATGTCTTTTCTTCTTCTGCTGCACTGAACAAGCAATACTTTGAAGAGCCATTGTCTGTTAGTGGTTTTATCTGTTTCTACAAATGTGGGTAAATTTCTTCTAATTTTTCTACTCCTAGTTTTCAAACATCGCCATTACTAACTTTCTCATTTCTGTAATTCTTCTACCTACGTTTTTCAGTTTTAAGATCAAATTGTGGTCAAAGTGGAGATCAGCCCCTACATTCATCAAACAATTTTTGAACTTATCTTGAATTCACGTATCTGAAACCTTCTCCTTATCTGGGCGTTTCCAGCTTATATCCTTTATCTTGTTTAAACCGTCAGCATAGGAAAACATAAACAAACCACCAGTGTCTCACCACTACTGAATGTTTGCTACAAGAATGAACTAACAAAATGTTACAAAAATTAAATTTTCTGTCCTTTTGGACCTCTGTTTCCAAGCCAGTATTTTCCTACTATTCCAACATGTCCGTCAGATACTACTACATTAAAATTGATCATCGGTATGCCTCCAGATATTAAACAGCCTTACCATAATCATGCGCTTTTTGGTGTAGTCTATTTTGATGGTCTTCTTTTTATGACGCTTTCCAAGAACTATACTTACTTCACTTCGTGTTCCTCCTTCTGATCCGGAATAAAATCGGCCAGTGCGGTCTCATCCTATATTCTTCATCTCGAATTTCACCAGTTTGTTGTCATTTTTCATTATATATTATTTCCTTGGCACCTTGTTTTTAACTTTGGCTCTTATCAAGGTGCGAAATTGTTGTAGCATCCGTGTGGATGGAGGGCGCTAACGACTTGCGTTTTTTATTCTTCTTATAGTGACTTTAGTTTACGAAGACTCTTTTGACCCATTAATCATAGAAAATAACTTTGAAATATTAATCTGCGAAGTGCAAAAATGATTCTGAATAAATTAATTTAATCAACAATCACAATAGGTTAGTCAAAATAAACTTTGACCTGGGCAAAACTGCAACAAAAATGAATTTTTTGCATTATACTCTAAAAAGTGTTACTTTATTTCTTTGGTTTGTAGCTCATAGTTTGTACAAATGAGTACAGTTATGATATAAGATAGGTCAGAAGATACAATAAAACTAATAACATATTTGTATTCTAAGCTCTGTATACAGTAGAACATACATACCATACATGCAAAAGTAATTAGTACATTTTGAGCTGTAAATACATTGTCAAGCGCAAAAATAAAGAAAAAGTATACACGTCTTACTAGGAATAGTAATATAATGTAAAATACGAACATATTTTTGTTATATATTACTTGGGTCAATCCATGTGAAGCCGACCAGCACGAGTTGCTCGACCATTATATTTTTTTCTTATATTACCACCATAACCTGTTTGTAAGGATTTCAGTTTCATAACAAATTTTGTACCACGTCGGACTTCACAACGGTTTCTGCATCATCATTGCTTGTTTGACAGAACCGGTGTGAACAGTTAATTAATTTCACAACAGATTAGGATTACGGTGGGATGTGTAGTCCACCGATGTATCATTCGTTTGATTTTTAGGGCCATGGAGCAAGAAACTTGAATTCGTGTTATTTCCTCTCATGGCATTCCTGTCAAGAGTCGTGATGCGAGTCCCATAGATTTTTGTACATTTGGCCTGCTAAAACGATACCAGCAACATCGCCGTCCCCGCTTGCTCCCTGCGTCTTTAAAATCCTGTCGTGAAGAATAGGATGGAATTCCCATGACTGTGATCCAACGCCTTCTGTATTTTAAGAATGACATCCTATATATGTAAAGTTACTTTAACGAAATGCGCAAGAGAGTAAATGAACAACAATGCATACTAATGTATTGTTTACAACATTCTATTGGTTTGTGGAGTATTTTACAGCATGAGAAACTGTGTGTGTTCTAGATACTATTATTACAGTTACTACCTGATTACGAATGGTATGAGTTTGCAACTTGTATCCTAATATAGATGTATAGAGATGTACTACTACTATTACTGTTTACTAATAATATAGATGTATAGACATACGATATAATGTGAAATACAGACCGTTCAATACAGCCAAATGATTGGAGTAGGGCTGTCTAATAGTTGTTCAAAGTTTCATGCTTTTGCCTCTTTTTGTTTGAAGTAATATTATGAGGATACTTCTGCAGTACATTTTATAAGGGGTTTATTCTAAACTGTACCTCATTAGTAAATATTCTATAGGTACCAATTTCTTTAATGAAATAATACACACAACTTCTCATGATCATGGACATCTTCATAATATATTGTGTCCAACAACATTTAACATCAGTAGGATAAACTGGAGTACTAATGGGCGTAACGGTAGTAGCAATACAACAACATGAGTAGTTATAGTAATATAATAGAAACGTAGTATATTTACATCATTTGTAGTACTAATAGAAGCCATAATATTAGCATATAAATGTAGGTTCTAATCACATAGATCACTTCACAAGTTTATGTATTCCTGTAGACAAAACTGTATATATTTACTTTTACAATCTTAATTTTGGAGTATTATTTGACCACAATATGTATTTCTTTCTAAAGTGGTGTTGCATCACTATTAGAGAAGTCATATATATTAGCAATTAAACATACCATCCAATTCTAACAGCCTCGTAATTCATTAAGTACGCGACGACAATGTACATCGATATAAAACTGTTCATATCAACCGCTCGTAAAACAAAAAAAAGATATATTTCAATGTTGCCAAAATCTATCTATTCATTAACCATAACATGCATTTAATAAGCCACAGCATTGTTAAGTATGTAGAGTATTCAGGGCGGCCCCCATTTTCCCTCGCTTTGCTTATGAGAAATGATAACATGACAATTGATATATCTTATTACAAGTGTTGGAAGTGTTCCACTAACATTCAGGCATCGTTGTGATCGCGCAATTATGTTTAGAGCAACACCTCACAGTTCAATACTTCGACTGGAAGGCGTGCCAGTTATAGATGTCCCATTCTGTTAAATCATCTTAAGAATAACACCACTAACATGTTTTTTATGAACATCATCATTTTAATAAGCGAAGAAGAACAGATGTTGGAAGAGCAGTTTCACAAACATATTCTAAGGTCTCTTGCTTATGCTGGATGTGACGATAATACACTGCCACGTGAATATAGCGATCACAAAATATATGTATTTCATACATTACCTACCTCTTCCTTTGTTTCTGGATCTAGCGAAGCATCGGATAATTTATGCAGTATAGCTCTAGTGCGTTTTGCCTGCAAAAGAAAGTTGTAAGTAATATAGTGCTCTTTCAATAAGCTACATATTTATATGTACGCCATTTTAGGAAACATTAGAGTATAACTACAAACCATGGACCTAATATTAGGTTCTTGTTTTGTGGTAAAATACAAGTTATGAATTTACGTGGTAATGAAATTCATAAGGCTTGCGCCTTGAATCGGCGTAGTCGTTCTAAATCGAGCAAATTGTATACATTGATACGATATTAAAACTGTAAGACTAGCGTGTTACTACTACTACAGCATGATGAACTAAAGCATATTTAACTCTTTTGATGTAATAATTTTAGCAGTATGACAATACGGACTACAATATTATTTAGTGTATACGTGAATTCACTAAGTATTGAACAATAGTATTCACGAAATGAGTGAACAAGATAGAAAAGAACTATTTCCTCAAACAATATTTTACGTCTAAGCATATTAATCCAACGTTGCTGAAGCTGACTGATTTATTTACAGAAGATTACTACTTTGCAAATTAATATCTGGTGTAGTAAAAAGTACTCCATTATTTTTGCATGACATTGGAGGCTTGACTTACCATAGTTAGAATTATCCGATTTAGGTCACATATGCGCCGTTTTGTTCGATAACGTATTGCCATTTGGAAGGTAATATCATGATGCCTCTCTCATAGAAGCCCTTGTTCCTATTGGCAAAAAATTGAGACAATCGATGTTCACAAGCCTCTCTTGACGCGAATTTTGCACCAGCAAACGTGTTCGCCATGGACAGGAACAAATGGTAATCACTCGGTGCCAGGTCCGGACTATAAGGTGGATGCATAAGAACCTCCCAACCAAGCTCCCGGAGCTTCTGGCGAGTCACTATCGATGTGTGTGTCCTGGTGCAACACAATGCCTCTCCTATTGGCCAAAGCTGGGCGATTGCTGCCTTCAGACGGTCCAATTGTTGACAGTATAGTTCAGAGTTAAGGGTTTGGCCGTAGGGGAGCAGCTCATAGTAGATAATTCCCTGCCAATCCCACCAAACACACAGCAAAACCTTCCTGGCCGTCAATCCTGGCTTGGGCACCGTTTGCGCCGGCGCACCGCGCTTCGATCACGACCGTTTTCGCGTGACGTTGTCGTAAGTGATCCACTTTTCATCACCAGTCACCAACTGCTTCAGAAATGGGTCGCTTTTGTTGCGATTCAGCAGCGATTCGCAGATGGAAATTCGGTCCATGAGGTTTTTTTGCGTTAACTCGTGTGGCACCCATACATCAAGCTTATTTTTGTATCCAGCCTTATGCAAATGGTTCCACACTTCTTTTTGTGCAATGTTTAGCTCTTGGGCAATCGAAACAGTGTTTTCATGACGCTCGGACGCGACAATGTCCATGGTTTTATCGACATTTTCAACACTTGGCCTTCCAGTGCGTGGTACATCTTTGAAGTCAAAATTACCGGAACGGAATCGACGAAACCAAAATTGCGCGTGATTGGCTGTTACAGTATCAGGACCATAAACACTATTCACATTTGCAGCCACCTGGCTTGCGTTTTCGCCTTTATCGAAGAAAAACTGTAAAATATAGCGTATTTTCTCTTTGCTAGTGTCCATTTTGACGCGCGCTCACACAACACTCATCAACTCATCACAACTATCTGAACAGTGTTTGTAGTACGCAATCTCATCGTTTGAACGCCATCTTGTTGAACCCGATCGGACTTATACAACGCGAGATACAGATCACTGAAGCCATATATTGGCAAAATAATGGATTAATTTTTACTACACCAGATATATACTTCATAGACTCAATAACGATAGTATACACGTCTACATGAATGACTATTTCTAGAGGCTCCAATTTAGGAAAACAAAGTGGTGTCGTACATATATATAAAAATTAATGCTATATTTGAATCTAGGTGGAGTCAGAATTAAATATAAAAGGAACAACAACAACCAAAGCATGAATGGGAGGAATTATCAACACGATACAACACACGTTTTCTCAGAATCTTTTATTGATTGTCGTTTATTATATTTGTCACAATTTTAGGTTAGAAGCACAGTGGACTCCTCTAACATAGGCCTTTGGGGCGAGGTCTACAAGAAGAGAATAATTTGCCCCATCACAAAATTATGTTCCAGGTACAATCAGTCTGACAAACAATACAAATGTAATAGCTAAAAATCGTTACTTTTAAAGATGGGTCCACATACACTATGTTCCTTCCACATTACAAAATAGCCACTGACTTTCCAAAAAGGTAAAAATATGAACATACCGCACCTTCCTTAATACTACCTACAAAAGTCACACACATACCCAAGGGAAGTTGCACATTGATCATGGCAACGTTGCAAGCAAATATGACTTTGCATCCAATTTTCAAGTAAAAAAGCTTTTCATACGTGTTCATGCAAAAATGAACAAATATCCCTCTATTTCATTTCCTACAGCCTTACAAAGATTTTTCTTTGCATTCTTAACATGTTGGTTTATTTTTAACTCATATTTCAATCTTGATAATTTCATTTCATTAATTTTCATATTGAGTTTCGTTTTACAAAATTAGAACTTACGAATTCCGATGCTTTCTTCCGTTCTTCAGATGGTACTAGTTCTCTATTTTCCTTATTATTTTGTACAAGTCTCTAATTTCTTTAAATGTATTGGCTGCAATATCTTGTGATTGTGTAAGACGATTTTCAGCTTCTTTCAGATAACTGTAGGCAACTTCTTGTCTTTTAGTAGGAAGTGCTTCATCATCTTCCAGTGCAAAATAACCAACATCTAATTGGACAGGACTCTTTATCTTCTTTCAGTGTACAACACACATTTTGTGATGAAGGACCTAGTTCTTCGCCCTTTCCAGTAAACAGCAAGCGACATCCTGTAATTGAGGAAGACGATAATCATCTCCTTCCAGTGCAATGCACGAAACATCTTGCGATTGAATGAGATCTTCTTACAGTAATGAGCCTGTGAGGTCATCTTTATGAAATGCTTTTGGAATGAATTTTTATATCCCTGTATCTTAAAAATCCTTTCACTCGCTTTTTAACTGAAATAACTATATTAAATACATTTGAAAAGAACTCATTAATCACAACGTGCATTGTAAGATGATTTGGGGGGTCCTATATAGAATTTAAATTGCTCCATTTTATACGAGGTTTGTGGTAGTACTGAAACCAAGTCTATTCCGTTCTTACCGCATAGTTTACATACAGATAATTTAATGTGACTCTCATGATTATTCAACACAAGAATAATTCACTTCTCCGGTGTAGGATTTACATGCTGAATAACATCCTTTATCCAGATCTGAAAATGTCCGCATTGCTACATCCTAATTCCTTAGCAATCCCAATAGGTCTAGATGATGCATTCTTCATAAGTCTGTCATTATACAGTTTTCCAGAAAACAAAAATAGGGGAAGTACGTAATTTCCACTTATGTTTGCTACATTTTTCACGGGACACAAAGCGGGGCAATAGTGTGCATTTTACATGTTATTACACCACATTGCTCCTTTCCCTACTGATAATTCTTACTCTTGAACCAATATCGCCTTATTGAGAGAAGTTACCGAATAGCTAGTAAGTGTGCTAGTAAGCAAAGTACTCAATATGGTATACAAGCTTTCTCATATACCTATGCGCTCATTTTACGATTTCCATCGAAGTAAACAAAAGGTCTAAACTAGCAGTCAAAATTACCCAGAAATGGATGAATAGGGCAATGTTGGACAAAGTGGGAAGTTGACTATAGTGTGTATAGCAATCAACTAACCAGAATACTTTTAGGCTCAAATGAAACTTCCATCCTTCTACTGCACAGGAATATAGTTAAATATTTCAGAGCTATTTTCGCTTCTCCAGAAAATTGCATTTTCCGAAAAGTTAGTTTTCCCCCGCTTAGTCCAACCCGTGTGATAAAATGGGGTAATTTAAGTCAATAGTAAAGTACATCACTAGTCGAAAATCATTAACAAGCCTCTTTCCATGCCTAAAACAAGGAATCTTTACATCATTATATAAAATGTTTTAACTAGTTCAGGAACACTTCCTTTACTTAGAATCTCGAACCAAGTAGCAAGCTACATTTTGTATATCACCATGCTTCCATATTTTGTCCAATTGTCTAAATTTTAAGATTTCAAGATGGCCCTGCTCCGCATATTGCACAATATCAAATGAACAATTACTACAGTCTGGTCGAATCACCATTCGAGGTAGAGGTAATAGGTATCATGCAGATTTTAGACTCATTTGAGCGGAATCCAACAAGGTTAAAACATCATAAGCCAACATCTAACTAATTTGTGATTATATGTACAGGGTGGTTCAAAGTTTTTGAAAATACCATATGATTTGAATAGAATCTAATTTTAAGGAATAATATTGTTGCAATATTTTACACAAACTACAACTCCGTTTCATCCTCCTAAAGTGGCAGGTTTATATTGCACAAAGTGGTACAAAAATGTAACTCTTCTTTGACTCTAAAGAAGCCAAGAAAAGTTCAAATTCTCCTCAAAGGAATAGCATTCTTGAACAGGCCGTATTAGATGTTGACGAATGCTGTCGGGTACTGCTATTTATGACTACTGAGTTGCGCGTCAAGATATTTTTCAGTGGTCGAAGTCACAGTGTAAAATCAAGTAAAATTAGAAACATCGAAAATAAATTAAAGGTAAAATTAGCCCTTAGCACAAATACAAATAATCTTTATTAAAAGAAATCGATGTTCGTCAAAAGTGAAATGATTGTCCTCATATAAAATAAGAATAACTTCTACAAGGATAGGTATGTACATATTCCAAACAGGTGTTAAGACAGTAAACGACAGAGAATAAAGATAATAAAGAACTACTTATGAAACGATCATTTACAAGGACAAAAAATGAAGAAACGGAAAAGACAATATGTGTAAAGTAGCAAGATTCGTCGAATTGCCGAGTTAAAGATCTGAAGAGACATGGACTCGTATTTAAGTGATCATCTCGGTCTTCGTTCCGTGAAACCGAGATACAGAGATCGTGTTTTTTTGACAAGGAAGGGTACCCAGGTGTAACATGCCGATTGTGATAAGATTGCACAGACATAGAGAACATCGAAAAAGAAGCTACACGTACTTTTTATATCGGCCAACAACCGCATTGAAAGGGTCAAATAGGGGCATAAACATGGGGTCAAAATGAGATTGTGTGGAATATTGCGAGAACGAGAAGAGATATCGAAAAAGCTTAAATGTACGAAATACTTTCCATAGTCGACGCAAGGCAATGAGGTAGGACGCACCCCTGCAAAGAAAACAGAGCATCCGAAAATGGACCAATCACACATTTCAGGATTTCCAACATTGCCACAATGTGCTACACTGTAAAAAATAGAACACTTTTTTTACACTTTTTTGAACACCTTTAAGCACTTTCTGGAAACGACTTTAGCTCACTTTCGAACACTTTAATAGTGTCCAAACGTGAACCAAAGTGCTATGAAAGCGTCTCAAAGGTGTTCAAAAGTGTGAAAAACTGTCCAAATGTGTTCCCTTAATAGTGCTACAAAACTGCTCAAAAGTGCATAAAAAGTGCCCTTATTTTAATGTGTTCTAAAAGTGCATTTTGGAAACTACTTTTGCCTACTTCCAGGACACTTTATTTACTTTCAAGCACTTTTGGAACATTTTAAAAGCACTTTCTCGACAGTTTCATACATAATATTAGGTGTCATTCAGATATTACGTCAGCGTATTTTTGGTCAATTTAGACCCCTTTCCCCTTAGTAAGCAACATTAACTGGATGTCCTATCCCTAATACTTAGACGCCCAGCAAAAGTAAACAAAGCTTGAACAACCTCGCCCCAGAATGCTTATGTAATACTTGAACGACT
>JAGDQP010007413.1:19043-67479 GCA_022664845.1 Lepisma saccharinum | reverse complement strand
ATATATATATATATATATATATATATATATATATATATATATGTTCTCAGGATCGAGTAGGCTTAGGGAGACAGAAAATAACTCCTTGTAATGGGATGTGAAAAGACTCGCTTATTCTGTGCATATGGATTCCGGAAAGAATGAAGTAAAATCACTGTGTATAATGACTTAAAGAAATAGTTTGTGCTTGGTATATGTTTCTTTTCACTGATAAACAATTTTTGTTAGCAAGAAGAAAAATATCTGTAAATTAATGACCTGGAAAAAGTAGAAAAATATACCTGGAAAACCTGGAATTTCTAAAACTAACATTCAGTAGATACGCTGTTGGGGTTTCTTGTGGCCCACATTTTTTTTCTGTTAGCGCAACTCTAGTTTGGCCTGATTTTTACCCTTTGAAATGCGAACTGGCTACGTGCCTCCCATTTTCCCAGAAAAGCCATTTTTCGTATCCTATAGCGAGGCGCTGGATGAATGAAAGTTTGATACTCCTGTACTACAAAAGAAACATAGGTGGTGGTTCGCCACTGGAAGTTGTATGTGGAGTTCCGAACTCTCATAATGCGTGAAACTGTTTCAGGAGAGTCTTCTTGGAACATCTTAAGATAAACTGGAAAGTGTCTTTCTGTTGAGTGGTGATTTATATTGCAAACGTAAGTTTTTATACTTCTTGATTAATGATCTGTCTTCATGGAAGTGCCAATCAACAGGAAGACTTTAAATGAGCATTTCATTCGCACGCTCTCCTGTCTTCACTGGCATTTTGTCCAAACAAACAGTTCCGTTAATGTTTTTGTTTTGATTTGGTGGATGAGATGGTTCCCTAAAACTGGTATTGCAGATTCGATCTGAAAAAAAAATATTTATGTTCAATGTGTTAGGTTTTTGTTTTTGAATTTAGTTTGTAAGATCATTAGGCAACTGCAGAACCCGAGAAAACCTACTGAATACTGTGTTTGTCCACCACTGCACATGGTACCAGCAGGGATCGAAAAGACGACACCAAATTCCAGATGTGAGCGGTTTACAATTGAGCCACCAAGGCCCCTGTTAGGTTTTCGGTATTTGTGGTACAGATAAGATGTTTGTTGGAAGCCTCACAACCACGTCAAGGTCTCTTACCTTCTGTGAGGGCCTCTAGTGTTTTTGAAGTTGGTAGAGGGACGCAAGATCATTTGTACCTTACGATCTTACGCCGGAGAACCAACTTACACAGCATTTGGTCGACTGTGTGTACGCGGCTGGTGTTCTCAAATGTGTTTTCTCGTTCCTGTGGAAATTAACAGATGTTTCACTAAACCTGGCTTGGCAAACACCTTGCTATTTCCGGGACCATTATAGCGAGACGTTTGCCAGGTACTCTTTAGCAAATCATTTGTCTAATGCCGGGATACCGAGAAGTAGTGTACCGTCGCGATTGCCGACAAATGGCTCGCCGAAACTGACCTGGCAAATACCTTACTATTTCTGAAGCCATGATAGTGAGATCTTTGCCGGATACTCTTCAGCAAGCCATTTGTTTATTTTCTTGTGTCGGACGCACGAGAATGTATGTAAGTATAAATATTTGTCGAATATTGAAGAAAAGATGTAGTCATGGATTCAGTGATAATTAAAGAGTATTGTTAATAAAATATAACTTTTGTACTTTGTTGCATGGTTAGTACAACGACAATTGACGATTGCTATCTCTGCCTTAATTTTTATAGTGGCAGTACGTTAAATGCCGAAAATCAGAGACATCGTTTATATTAGCTAAGTTGTTATCCTTATGTAGACAGTGATCAGAAGAATATATTAAGGTCTAAACTAGGCGTGGAAAACTTCCTTCTATAAGAAAACCAAAATATGATGAGCGGTAGCGCCACGGGCCATCGTCAGAAGTAATGAATATCACTAGGATATCAAAGTCTTTGGTCGATTTGATAACACACATAATTTAATGTAGGTTTTATCTTTCCGCGGGCCACAAAATAACATACGATACCATTTATGTACCTACGTCGAATATTTCAAAGCCGATTTTCTCCGCAACGGGGAAGAAGTGCATCTTAGTGCTTTGCCGAATTAACACTCAGGTCATGAGCTTTTAATAATAAGTTTTACAATTGACCGACTCTCCTTGTCAGTTAGGATGGTCGCCTGCTGGGATCGAACCCACGACTTCCCGAACGCTACGCCAACCCTTTATTGCCGAGCTACGTTTTTTAATATTTCTCGCCCTAAGATATATGATTTGAAAAACGATATTCCATACATAGAAAATTTCATTTAAGTGATTTTTAATTTGAATATTTTAAAATATTTAAGAAACCATCTAATTATTTGCAACTTTTCTAAGGTAAGGGAAAAATACAGATTTCTTCCTCATTGGTGTTTTAACGAAAAAAAGCCGGATTTTCAACCCGCATTAACGCCTCTCCATTCATATCGAGCTTGAAATTTCCTTTCGTCTCAACATCATATGATTCATCTTAATATTTCAAGGATTTAGAATTGTTTTCTTCCTCTTCCTCTTTCTCCTTAACCATAGTTTCAGTTTCATCTCTTAGTATATAATCTCTACACAGACAATGTCCTAATCAGCCTCCCTCCTTGATTATTTCCAGGATTGTTCCTCTGTCAACCAATCTCTTCACGTCTTCTCCATTACTTATCACCTGTATACAGCTTATACTTTCATTCTTCTACATGTTTACGCTTCGAAAACTTCCAATTGCCTTTCTACAGTCTTTCCTTGAACCCACGTTTCGACTCCATAAAAACATTTAATCAATCATATTATTTATCACAAAACAGAAAAAAAAGAATATAAAAACTGAATGCAATATTCCACTAATCTCACCGACGTACCAACATTGAAAAATACCTTGAATATATCTCGTGGCAACAGTTCACAAAGCGCAGCCACTTAAAGGGAACCACTCAGTTTCAGTGCAAAGAGGAGACAGAAAGCTTCTCTGCATTCTACTTTAATTGCTTGCTAAGTAATTTCTTATTGACAGTGGAGAAACCAGAAAGAGGGAAGTGCTTTTAACTGAGATTCACCCATGCGTGTTTGACGGTCTGGAAAGGGAAAAAATTATTCTACATAGAAAGTTGAAGAGGTTTTTTCCTTGTTTAAAGTTTTTAAGCGGTAGGAGTTGTTGGTATGCTTCCTGTTAGTTGCTTTCTGAGCGTTCAAATTCAAGCATTATTCACCGCTTTTAACGCATTTTATGGTTCCGTTGCTAAGGAAACGAAAAAGATATTTAAAAAAGCATAAATCGAGAGAATAAAACAAAAATCGCTCGGAAGCAGAAAATAGTTTAACTACTTAAGAAACCGTTGAAATTTTTTAAAAAGCTACAACTTTACAGCCGTGTTTGCAACAGCTGAAGTACATCAATGTTTCTAACTTCAGTAATAAAAGTCTAAATAATCTGAGGACGTATTTTATTAGAAACCTCAGTGTTGCAGTCGTAAACATAGAACAAATCTTTCTTAGAAAAGAAAAGTATTTCAGAAGAATAAAACTATATTTTTATTATCAGTAGTAGTTGTCGTGTTGTTATTGTAGTACTAGAATTAGGAAATATAGTGGTTATTTTTATTGTTGTAATAATACTATTACAAGTATTTAACTTATACTCATGAACTAGGCACAAGCTAAGGTATAAACTAAGGCATGACGTTCTCCAGCAAGTACTTTTTAGGGAAACACATGATGCCAGTTGCGACCAAAACATTAGTTAAGACAGTGGCGAATTCTTAGAGGGGGGCGCGACCCGTTCTCAAGACAAAATACCTTATTTTTAAAGCATTATCTCAACAATTTACCTCATGAAAAGCTTCGACTAATTTTCGAATAAATCTACTTTACGAAGAAATATAAATTTGGGGGGGATATTGGTGTCCCATGACAAAATTTAGCAATAGGAGGAAAAATATAATACATTTATACTTTAGAAATTCACTTGGCAGGAAAATAAAAATTTCTCTGTTCCATTTCACCCGTGCCCTCTTCTCACGAAAATCCTAAACCCACCACTTAGTTAAGGCACCGTTCCGACATCCTTCCGTTCAGACAACGGAAAACATTAGAAAAATTGTTATGATTACCGGCAACATGACTCGAATCGCGTTCCTCCACAGACCAAACAAACCTATTTACTTCAAATATATTTGGAAATGTAAATACTTGTAATGTCCAATTGTCTTTAATACCTAATCAAGGTTAGACTTAACGTCAGGGTTCCAAGAACGAAATCGTTTACAAATGGAGCAAATCAGAAAATAACATTATCAGTTTGCAAAGGTATTTGTATAAAAGAACGGCGACTTCTGGAACAAAGTACCATAGTGACATGACAGAAAGTTGAACATACACTATGGTAATGGCCGATTATAAGTGTGGAGAAGGCGCAACCCAGAATGGAACCCTCAGAACATGGCAGACATTTTCAAACATGGAGAAGTAGATGCCTTGTATAATCTCTAACGGTGTATGGAACTTGTATTGATCGGATAAACAATTTGTAACTATTATTTTAAATGAATTTTACAGGAAAATGTTAAAGTGCTGAGAGGGTGGTCTTAGGAAATATGATTTTGATTTCCAACACGACAATGACCCCACGCAGAGTGCAGAAATTATTCCGCGATGGGACACACCTTACCCTGTGAAGACTTTACTTCAGAGTTCTCACTTAAATTCCATCCAGAATAAACTGTATTAACCCCAAAACAGAGTCAGATAACATTAAATCAGAACCACAACTGAAAGAGATCCTTATCGAAAAAGGTTCAAAATTGGTTCAGTATTGACTAACAAACATGTTTATTAAATACCAAAGGAAACTTTCGAGAGTTACGTGGGGAAAAGAACTCTTACAAGATTTTGAATTACCTAAGTTGACCATGTTCCAATAGTTTTGTCCGGTTATAACATTATGCTTTCCTTTTTTAATTCCTTGTAAATTACATTTAAGTTTCATTTCTCAACTAAAGTTATTATTATTACTTAAATTAAATAAATTCGTTTTACAATTGGAGAGCAAATTTGAATAAGGGCGTATCGATCCTTTCGTTATTTTTCAGGAGAGTGGAAGATGTCGTTATTGGAGACGTTGATTCTTATGGAAGACGTTAGTATACAACAGCAAATAAACCAATCCCAGAGCGACGATATGAACACCACAACACCTAGACACCTACTGAAAGGTTCATGCTTACAGAAAATATATTTATTTTGTTATACGTAAATTGGTAGATATGCCCTTTTTCCAAATTATTCCTTCAATTTATGAATTGTTAAATTGAATATGTACACAATGTAGTAATATTTAGAGCAAAAATCGCTTTGTTCCAATCATTTTCTCCGCCATACACACTGAGAGAAAAGTATGATCATGTGTAAAAATACTGTTTCATAATTTCACGCCCGGTCAAATGAAACCACCTACAATTCATACTTACACACGTGTTTAGGTACAGTTCTGTTCTATACGTAAATCTAGAAAACATTGTTCTCAGTGTAGATTACAATTTCAACATTTTTCACTGTTATTGCACTTGTATGGTTATCGTTGAAGACAGGTTGATAAAAGAAAACAAAAACAAAAAATCCATTTCAAAGTTTCTCTTCTCAAACTGAATATCACAATTTTATACGTTGCTAAAATTGTGTGCATTAAGTGTGGAAAATGAATTTCTCTCTCACACACATTTTCTCTCTCTCTCTCTCTCTCTCTCTCTCTCTCTCTCTCTCTCTCTCTCAGTCCTGGTAACAAGAAAAAACGTTTCCGCAATTTTTTTCCGCTGGAAAAGCTTCCACACTCTAGTTTCATTTCCTGATTCACTCTCTTACATTTCCACAGTCGACAGCTGGTGGATGAGGGGAACATCCCTTTAATCGATAGATTCCACTACATCCTCAGAGCTGAAATCCCTGTAATCTCTCTCTCTCTCTCTCTCTCTCTCTCTCTCTCTCTTTCTCTCCAGAAATAGATGTCGTAACTCCCAATAACGCCTAACTCCTACAAAACTTTGTGGATAGCCAGAAATTACATTAACGCTCCGCTCTGTTTGCAATGTTAATTTCTCAAGACTCGCCATCTCAACTTACTAACTACCGTTACATAGCCGTAAGGTTTGTGAACTACCTAAAAGTGACAATACTCGTTCAGAGAGTTTATTTTTTTAAGTAATTATGTTTTAATGTCTAGGAAAACAAGCATAATTTGTAGCGAAATGCATTAATATTTATGCAGTAATTACGTGTTTTTGTAAACGTATGATTTATTTAGTGGTGCCCAATGCCCAAAGCGCTTACTCTGAATGAGAACTAGTAAGATGACTCAGATTCAAATCCCGTTCACGTTATTTAGCTATTTTTAGACTTTTAGCTTCACGAGGAGAATATCGAAATGATACCTTGAACAAAGGCCCTCGGTGCTAGTTTTGTACACTCGTTTCCTTGGAAAACGTGCTTACCAAAGAACGTCATCCAGCAGAGTTACTATGGGGTTAGACTACGTGTACAGTACTTACGAAGGTCTTTCACTGAAACAAAATAAAAGATAAATGCACAGAAAATATGTCATCTGGTGACATCGCTTACCTAATAATGTGTCTAACTCGTCCGTTTGACAGAAAAAGTGCAGCAAATTGGTCTAGAATTGACCTACCAGACCAGTGTCCAAATGGGGGCTGACATTGGTATGACAGCTGTTTCATTATCAGAATCCGAAGAGTTCAGTCAGAATGTTCGTGTGTCTCTGCCAGCGTTTACATCCCTTATTCCAAGTAGCCGCATAGGTTTTCTATGTCTTGCAGATTCAATTCTGAGAGTTCTGCTGACCAGTCTATGAAACACATTTTTATATAGGTTTGATTTGGAACAATTCCAGTTTAGAGTAAGCACTTGTCGAATAGTTCCTGGGGTTAGAGTTTTACAACAAAAGTTTGTAACAACAAATGTTTCTTAAGCAAATAATAAACTGTAGTCATTGTACTAAAATCTACATGAATCCTACTTATCGTAAGGAGAAATATAATTTAACCAATTACAGAAAGCACTGTAAATCTTTCACCTACTGAATCAACCTAAAGAAAACAAATGATTGCAACTTCTTACATGATTCACTTATTAGCTACACAAAAGCTTATGTTCAAACAGAACTAACAAATCACTGTTCGTAAACGTATGTTGAAATCAGTGATAGCGTATTTCCATCTAACGATGAAAAATTGAACATACTAGTTCATCTCGTCTTTAGACGCCAGTACGATAATCGAATGCATCTCTAAAGACAAACAAACAATATTTATGATTTTAAATGTCAACATCTTTTGAAATTGTCTTTTGTTGTTAACTGGTTAAATTTATGATTACAATTCTCGCTACTGTAGTTTTTCGTTACGTATTAAAATGTTCAACCTGACTCTGTTTAATGTACGCGAAACAACACAAGAGAGCTTAAGTTCTGACATAGGATGTTTCTGTAACGAAAACAAAAAAATGAAAAGAGCTGAGAACGTCAAATTCTGATCCGGCAGCAAGTGAGTTGTAGCGTTGAAAATCTAATAAACTGACACGGATTTGACACATTTGAGCATCTCTGGTCCTCTCTCAAAATTGCATTATGACCTTTGACCTCCACTGCATTAGCTTTCACTGATGATTCAGCTCCTCTGTTTCACTTTGTGTACGTAAGATTTTTTTTTCATTCCAAATCCCTGTGCGATCAAATAATTCAATAAAGAATTGTTGAAAACATGAGTACGATTGAATACGCATTCGAGGATTTTTTTGTGCTTGGGTGCATTTGTTATTCACTTTGTATAGGTAACACATGGTGTGCGATAGAAGCATTATTTTTTTTCTATATATTTTGATGTATGTTACTTTACACTATGTAAAGAAAATCAATATGCCACTCTCAAAGCAGTCTATTTGAAACGAGAAAAATGATGAAATGGAAATAGGCTTGCTACAAGTTGATAGGCCCATAATTTATCTGTGTTCTACTTTAAAGCATAACCAACTATCATGCTTGGATTGGATCAAGTTATGCCAATAATGTTTTTGTCTATTAGTAAGGCCCGAGGTGAATTAATCAGCATTTCTTTTTTGTTTGTATTTCATTTTAGTCGTTTTACTAGATATGATGAACAGTTTCAATCGGGCTCAGTTTTTATTGGTTTTAGACCATATTGTTGTTTGAAATTGTTTTAAACATTTTTTTTATTAATTTATTTATGACTTCATTCAATTTTGTCCCAGACTAATAGGTTTAATTCTAGACTACATGTAAAAAAAAATATTAGATTAGGTATATACAGGGCCGACTTGAGTGATGTTCGAACTGTTTCCCCGAACAGGGCCCCAAAATTTTGGGGGCACTAACAATTTAGGGCGCGAGTGTATTAAAATATTATAGCACAAAAATTTCGAGAACTCTGATTTTATTTTTTATTTTACTTTATTTAATTTCACTTTGTTTATTTCTTCACTTATGAGAAATTTTCGAAGCAATTTTTTCTTATTAAAACTTTCAAAATAGTAGGTTTGATCATTATGATGCCATATTTCACTAAGTACGTTATTTTCATGATAAAACCAACTCTAAGTATAAAGTTGTTCTTACTATGTAATAATTATCTACTTCAAAAATACTTGCGCTCTAGGTTAAATCAGTTAGCACGCCTACATGGGAAGTGAGGGGGGGACACAAATGCTGAGTTGAATTGTTTCGAGGCTTTAGCATTGGTATGGCAGTAAAATTGATGAAATTTCTATTGTTGAAGTATGGAGTTCGCAAAATTACATTACTATTTATAAGGGCGAAATTTTCAACAGAGTTCCGATTGATTTAGAGCCGACTCTGGGTGTATGTAAAAATTTATCGTAATAACAATTAGTTTCAAATAATTTCTAATGACTCTTATCACAAATTTTAAATATTTATGAATCTAGGCGCCCTAGGCCCATGACATCTAGCGCTCCTTCCCCGTCCCTTATCTTCATCTTCCCCCCTCGTCCCTTTCTCCTTTCCAGCTTCACAATATGTCGAGTTACTGTCCTCCGTCCTCTCACCATTTAATAATGAAAGTAATGAACAAATACTGTAATAATTATTTAACTCTGCTAATGTTTACCAAATACGTTTCAATAATATTAATGATAATAAAATAATGGTATTAAAATTATGGTTCTACAACGAGCAATTTTAATTGCATTTCTGTAGGCTACTTGCGGGAGACATGTTAATTACACTGAACAAGAAGGAAACACAAACTATTTTTATTCACCCAAAAATACGTCGCTTCTGAAAACTAGCAACTTCAAAGTTACAAAATCTCTAAGAATTGACAAAAGCGACGCAACAAACCAATTCGCTACGTTGAATGTTAAACAACTTTCTGAATGTTAAACACCATATCCAGAACATTTATCTCCTGAAGATATAAGGTCAACTTAGGTTAGAAAAATAAGGCTTGTTTCTACTGTCATAAGAGACAGGTTAGGATATTTTTGTAATTGTTAAAATATTTCTTTAGTCATCTCTGGATCAGACTGGATAGGGTGTGTGAGGCCCTGAAAAGACAGGTTAGGAAAAGCAATTTCAGTTTTCCCCATAAGCAAAAAAATAACTTAAATTAGGGTTTAATGGGTATAAAGTGCTTCAACACATGGTATCTGTTGCCCATTGGCAAGCGTAGATATGACTGCCACGCGCTATATGTAGCATTGGCTAAAGATGATTATTGATAGACAAAGGCAAACATAGGAATAAATAATGCACCTTCTAATGTTAGCATTAATGTATATGTTATTATTTTTAATGTAAATTAAATGTAACTTTAAATTACCTGAAGTAAATTATGTACGAGGGGTCACCCGAGTCAAAGGTGTTTAGCGCTCCCCCTATATAGTCCTTAATATTTTGGGCTAAATATTTTCTCGTCTTCGGGTTAAAAAGTGATTTCTAAATTTTCCTTGTAAAGTGCGCCCGGGCCTTGTGGGAAATCCGGCACTGGTCATTAAACTCAATATTTATAATTAAATTACAGTCTGATTGGTTTTTTTTATTATTATTATTTTCTTTCCTTTTACTTCATGCTTACGAATATCTACATATACAAACAAGGAGATTGTCAATGAGATCATGTCGAAACCTATTCTGAAATTTTGCTAGAAGAATCTACGTCCTATGAAGAGTTAATGTACAAAACATTGCTTCCCAAATTAACTATAAGATATCGAGATAGGGGATTGGTCGAAGTGGATAGATATCTTTTTATTCAATCAACAGAAGCCACTTCTGCTTCACTTTCGTCCTGGAGTGAAACACTGTCAGGTTTTAGCGTCCCCTCCCACACCGCAGTACGCCTCGCTAGGAATGTATTCACGGTTTTATAGGGTATTATTTATGTTTTTGTAAAATAGGCAAAATTATAAGAATTCTCCAAAAAAGAAGTCTGAATTTCGGGCGTCCAGACCTCCAAAAATACATCCCTGGCAAGGCGTGCTGCGGTGTGGAAGATGACGTTAAAACTCGGCAGTATTTCATTCCAGAACGAATCTGTATACTTCGACTAATATTCCAGTCCCTATCTGTATCTTGTAATTAATTTGGGAAGCTACTTTTTTTTCTATATTATCTCTCTATCCGACGTAGATCATCCTACCAAAATTTCACGCAAGGTTTCGATATGATCTCGTTACCGGTCTCCTTGTAAGAAACAAAAAGAAATTTAAGTAGGATATCACCATTTGTACTGGTTTAAAATTTATGGTCCAAAAGGTCAGAGTTGTATATACTCGTTAACATAGAAGCGGTAAATTGATTAAAATGTTGCAAAAGCCCTTTTTTATTATGCAAAGTTCGTTGGAATTCTTCCAGACGTTCTTGTGTGAAGGCGTTCACATGGGTTATGATTAGTATATGTATGTACCAAAATGGAATGTAAATGTTTATCCAGTAATTCCACATAGTCAGAAGTCTTAACTTGAACCTCCAACATCCTTATTCTAAATCCAATAATTTTAGAATTCCAGCAGTCATTGTTTGCTGAAGCGAAATATTAGATAAAAAAGGGGTTTTATCGAGAAGTCTTGTTACCGTCGCCATGAGATAGAGTAGTAGGGAATAGTCACTTTAGTAGCGACTAGCACCGCAGATTAATCTGTGGAGTTCAAATTTTCTCTTGGATTCAAATCCCATGCCTAGTTAGTAGGTTCTGTCAGTAGATTAGGATGTACGTCTCAACTGAAACTAAACCAAAGTTTCGGGGGAAAAAAGTTGCAACAGTTTTCTTTCAACATCAATTAGACTCGTATTTCTTTGGAAAGTTCTGTTGAAAATCAGTGTTAGATATTTTCGAGGGAAAATAGAAACTCTGGGAAAGAGGCCATTGGACGAGAAATTTAATTGGAAATGTTATCTCTTGTGCAGCCAATCAAGCTTTCTGTTCTTGTTAGTTTCGTCTCCTTCTCTCTCTCTGCTCTCTTTCTCTCTCTCTATCTCTCTTAGGGATTAACACAGGGTTGGTAGGGGGAAATCCCTTCAACACCTCTTTTCACTTTATTTTTTCTCATTTCTCCTTTCTTGTTTTGTCTCTATATTCCCATTCACTGCTCTCGCACACGCATTCACAATTCTCACACACTTCCCCACACGCAAGATACAGGGGGGCTGATCCCAATAGCACTAAATTATAAGATACTGTTCTATTCACTTTTATGTTGTTTTACACGTATACAAGCGATGATATATTGTAGACAGTGCAAAGTAGCACATAGGTGCTACTATGTATTTTTTTTATGTAAGAAGAAGCGCCAAACCAGTTGAAGAACCAGGATGTGAGTGATAAGGACACGTTCTCCTGGATGCTTCTCGGAGTCAACTGATCAACAACGATTTTTATCTTAGAAGTTTGTCCTAAACTCGAATGATTTATAATTCTGTTATGGATTTATACTTCGCTACTTCATCACTAGTACCACTACACATATTCACCATATTGTCTATACTTTTCAGCAATTTTCCATTTGTGACGTCGGTGCTTAAAAAGATCCAGCTTTTGCAGTATAAAACTTGTTAATATTTTATACGAGGAACCTTAAAATTGAAACGTTAAGAATCTTTCTAATCTTATCTTTGTCCACTAGCTTGTGTTTGTTACGAGAAACGTGCTTACAAGATTCATGAAATACATTGAAAGTTTCTACACTTAAGTAATTGGTTTGTCAGCGCATGTATGACAGTGAAATTGTACGAGAGATTAAATCAAGCAATTAAGTTGATGGACTTCATTTTTCACTCTCCTTATGTTTCAAAACTACTCCTCTTCTGCCTATAGAAAAAGGAACTGAGGCCAGAGTTTCCAAAAAGAATTTTCCTCATCATGTCACTTTGAATTGAAAAGGAATGATATCTGCATTAAGTGACTTCTCTCTGTTGAAACTTCTGTCATTTGTTCTCTCTCTCTCTTTCTCTACCTCTCTCGCACGCACAAACACTCACACTCAAAGTGTCATGAACCTTTTATTCCTATGTTTACCCCAACTATTTCCCCACTGTATAGTATGGCATAGAATTCGGCAATGTTTGTTACCTCTGCACGCCTAACTCCATTGACATACACACGCACAGACAACTTCTCTACAGCACGTCAAAGTATTTCTTTGGGCATTGCGTAGATTCCAATTAAGTTAAAAGCTTTAACCCAAATAATAAGATTGAAGATAAAAGTATTTCACTGAAACTATGATTACGTTAAGACTTACTTTTGTTTATAGATCTATTTATAGGTGTGAAACATGAGGTTTGGGGACCGAAAAAGATTTGGGAAGCTTTGGAATTTAATTCGGAGTAGAATGAATTTGTGTGTGTGTGTACTTAAAGTAAAGATATATTTGTGAGCAATGATAAATACTAAATAAAAACAGGACGATGAAATAAACTCGTACAAATTATAAAAGGTAAAAATGAAGAATCTATTTCCACAATGACATAATATCAACCCATGATAATAGCAAAGGGATTAGACGTGACCTTCTTTAACCTCAAGTGCTGTAAGAGCCCGAAAGTTTAAAGGTTTCAATCAAGAGAGCAAGGACAAATGCATCAAATTTTAAAACAAGAAGCTTGAGAAAATGAATGAAAAAGTACTCAGCAAAGTAGACAAGACAAATGTGAAAGTTTGCAGCAAAGTTTCTAATTAATACTTGTGAACAAACTTCCTATGAAATATTGCTGGTAACTTCCGAAAATATACTTATATGCTTTGACAAGTCCTGGTACTTATTTGTCGTAATTAACTTAGCAGGTTAAATCGACCCAGGGTTGGCTGCGAATGTGAAATGTTTTGAATCCACGAGCGGGTGTAATTGAACTCGCTTCTTCGAGTCTGAAGTACGACGTCTTATAAATTTTGCAATAGCTTTTATTTTTTTTCAATCGCTCTAATATATTATGTTGACCTTACTTTTAAATATTAAAATCCTAACAACGTCAGAAACATTTTGTAAAATTGGTAAAGACCAAAGTTATAATCTTGCGCTAACTCACGCATAATTACATTTCGAAAAAAATTTGACCATCTACCTCAGACTTCTAATGAGTACGTAAAAGATTTTCAAAAAACCTTTTCGGAAATATATGATTTCATAAGTAACACATTTTGTTTAACATTTAAAATATTAAATACAGCGTTAAATTCAGAACCAGTGGTGGTGCTAATATCTTGAGAATTCCCTAAATATTTTTGAAGTGAGTATAAATAATCTCAAATGTCTCATTCATTTTACTTTCACGAATGACACATATTTTTTAAAGAATCACCAAACTTTGCTGGCATTGTTTTCCACACTGTAAAAACAGTACCTTTGATTTGTGGGTATAAAATTGTAAGTTGGTACCCACAATTTTTGACAGTCAGTGGCGAATCCAAGGTTGGGTTTAGAGGGGCGGTTCTTTACCTCCCACTTCTTGAAAGGGAGCAGATTAATAGAAAAAAAAACGATGGTAAAATATGAATCCTTGTGCCAGTCACTGATTCTCAAAAATTGTGCATATATTATACCGCCTATTTTTCAGAGGCATTGACATACACAGGGATTCATATTTTACTATTTTTTATTATTCTGTTCCCTCCCAAGAACCGGGAGGCAAAGAATCGCGCCTCTAAACCCAACCCTGGGTTCGCCACTGCCTCTCAAAAATCGGATTGTACTCACTATTCAAAGGTACAGTTTCTGCAGTGTATCATGTGTTATATCGACGACTGAGGATTATATTGTGGTATCTGCTATTAAATTCTTATGGATAAACCACAATATAATCCTCAAGACGTCGATAGATATTATAAAGAAGCGCTTGATTGCTAACTGCTAACTTACTCCATATTAGGAAATACCGTAAGTTACCAGTCTTCGTGTTTTTTATAACCACTGCTATCTCGGACTGTACAGTCCGAGAGAAAATTTAAATTAAGAAGTTGCCTGCAACAGCGTTCCAACTCTCTCCAATAGCAAATTTCAAATTTTGTGTTATATTTATAAATTAGCAAAAGTTCTATTTATATGGAAGACTGTTGAATACAAGTCTTAATTAGGTATCAATTCTCAACTCTATATTTTGGCCATTTCACTGTCAGTCTTCTGGGCAGAGTGCAACAGTGGTTCAAACACCTCCAGCCAAGAAAATATCTATCTCGACATCAGGTGGCGGAACAAACAATATGACAAAACGTGTGAGGTGCTAGGGTTTTGAAACACATGGATATAAAATTATGATGGAGCTGAGAACGAATATTTGCCCCACAAATGACTGAAAATAAAATAAATGTTGTTAGTAAACTCCAAAAGATGTTGGCAAAATGTAACCAAGAGTTCTTAACGTTGCCGTAGTTCTACTTTTATATATCGTTTTAGAATAAACCCCTGGAGAAATAAAAATTGTTTATGCGAATGTTCCAATAAAATTCAAGAATTGAGTGCTACAGTCGTCCAATCCACTTGTCAGACAAACTGAGAAAATAAGACAAATAAGGGGTCACAGTGGTTGAGATAGAGTCAGTGATTCCCCCAGACCCCCTCTTCGGGTGTTACCACCCAGATCTTCGAGAAGACCCTTCAACGTTAGCATTTCTGCGGTCAAAAATCTATAAAAACCATGCAAAACTCTACTTACACCCTCCCAATTTTGACTTTACGCCCTCCTAAACTGAAAATCCTGACGGAATCCCTGGATAGAGTACTCTCCTCTGGTGCCTGGGGTCCTCGGTTGGATCCCGGCTTGTGCCATGTGAGCTTTGTGGTAGACAAACATAGTGTGTTTTTTTTTGTGGGGTGGTCTTCCGTTTCGTCTCACTTCCTTTATTCCATCAATGTTCCTATCATCATCCATTCGGCCTGAGCCAAAGTTGCCTAAAAAGCTTATTTGAAGCGTATGTGCGAACAAACGTCTATGTGACATTTTCAAATAAAAAAAATCACGAGTGCATTTTTATATATAACAGGAAAAATATAAGGCATAAAATATTCATACTTTGCAAGAAAGAATGGTAGACTAAATTCCGCTTTTGCGCAAAGTATGAATATTTTATACATCATATTTTTTGTGTTATATATAAAAATGTACTTGTGATTTTTTTATTTCAAAATGTCACTTATAGACGTTTATTCGCACATACGCTTCAAATTCTGAGAAATATTTTTTTTATGAAAAAATATTTTAAAAAGACATTTTGTTTTGTTATTGTACCAAATTATTATTCTCTCACTCAAAACAGAAGCTCTCTCATTCCCTGCTTTGTATTCTTTGTATCTCTGAAAAGTCGTTTGGACTATTCTGTCACAGAATATTTCAATTAAGAATTCGCATTTTGGCCGGTATTTTATTTTTAGATTTCTTCTCCTTCTATTTGTATCATTTTCTCTTTAATATTTTTGTCTTTTTCCTTGTTTTCAGTTTTGTATAGGTACGTGTGCATTAGCTTTATATCAGAAGATGAATGCTTGTGGTCGGTCTCCAGGACTTTTATATCCTCCCTTATTTAACCTCACAACTCACTTTTTTAATCCTAAAAAATATATGAATACAGAAGTAGCTTCGGTAGACCCTACACTCTCCTCCTTGGGAGAAACATATATCACTCTCTCTCCCCTTCTGCTTTGATAGGTCCCCTTCTTTTCTCTCATTCAAAATACCCTAATATAACTATTCTGTTCCTCGATGAATTAACAGGGTGATATAAAAAAGTACAAGGGGAGATTCAGATTTAGTATTTGCTGAGTATGCATGTGAAAGAAATGCCGACATAGAATAGTCTTGCTCCCTCGTCTTCATGAATGTTTCATATATATTTAAGAGTTACCCTTGTTTTCTTCGTAGGTTTCAGAAAATGTCCATCACCGAATGATACATTTAATCCATTGAAAGGATCTCAATAGAATTTTGGTGTAGAAAAAAAGGCATGCGTGCACATTTGTATGCATGGGGACTTATGTGCGAAAAAGCAGGATCTCATGACATTTCGAAACTTGGGGGAGTTCGGAAAAGTAACGAGGAGTTTAAGCAAGAATTGTGAACGAATGTAAAAATTGAAAGCAACAAAGTTCAGCGAATATGAAAGATGTTAAAATGTTTTCTTCTCTTTCTATTCAAAGTATAAGATACGTGTTACTGTTCACACTAATCTGTATTTACTCGTGTATTCCTTCCTCTTTTATTTTACTAATTTTATAGCTTCGCGAAAGAGAGGAAAATTATGCGGCGCATACCACTTCTAATGGGACGGATTAGAGTAGAAACTCGCTCTCATATACAACTGACAACTAACTTCAAAATTGTTGAATGGTTCTCCGGCAGGAATTCTTTACCTAAGAAAATTATCTGAAGAAAGTCAGGTTACCTTTTTTCGTTATACACGTTTGCAACATTGTACACAATGCATGGAAATAGATTAGTTAGAAAAGTCAGGTTATATTTTATCTCGTTTTGCACTCCTTATCTTGATTTTCTATAAGGAATACCAGAGACGAGTTGCTCGTCAAAATTGCACTGTTTCAATCGAAGGTGGAAAGGTATACAAAATCTTAGTACTAAAGTTTGGAAGGAGAAGCGTAAACACAATTAAATTGTATTTATAGCTTTTAGGCATCTCCGGCTCTGGCCAGACGAATGAATTGTCTTGGCTATACTGCGCAAAGAATTTTGAGGGCTTTAATAGTGGGTGAGCAAACTTGATATCTATATGCAAAGAATAATCTAGGAATTTGAGGAACTAGTCATAACTGAAAACGAGTTCATTTTCTGAATTGAGGGAGGGAGGGGGAAATTGTACGAGTAAATCAAAAGTATCTTAACCAGAACACAAAAGGGTATGGGGGCAATACATTAACGGAAGAAATTTATCAGTAAAGACGATATATCACTGTTTCCAATTTGGAATCTTACTGCTGAAACAAGAGCGAAAACACATTATGCTTTATTTCTGAGCATAAAACACGATGCTAGTTGCACAGAAAGATAGAGCTTTCGCCACTAAGCTTGGCAGAAATTTCTTGAATGTCCCAAAATTTCATGTTATTTAAGAAAAATGAAAATTAAAAAACTCAGAGTAAGGGTATGCCATTTATTTGTACGTGAAGAGGCAGCAACGAAGGCAACTCGTACACAAGAATGATTGATTGACCTATTACAAGGAATTACTTTATAAATGTACTCAGAAATTATAAATACTATTTCAGTCAATAAGACTAATTGAAACTTGTTTACGAAGGGAATAAAACAGCAGTGCCTATTTTAGTAATTTAAAGAATCTCTGTTTTAATCAGTGAGAGATGAGACCACTATTTCAAATGAAAAGTCTAATTAAGCTTCTTACGTTCAAAACAAACAATCTATATAATTAACTGTATCTCTTCACTTCCATTTACTGTTCCTTTATTTCTATGAAACTTAAATGTCAATATATACATGCACTGCAAATATTTAATGTAGAACGTACCAGACTTTTGAAATATTATTTACTTGTCTATTTGGTGCTAGACAATAATGTTTAGGGTGGGCCGGGTGGCCGAGCGGTCTGCGGTGGTAGGCCATCGGCTCGAAGGTCCCGGGTTCGAGTCCCGGCAGGAGCATGGTTGTGGATTTTAAGGGCTAAAGGCGAATCGTGACGGGTTGAAGTCCAAAGCTACTAGACTGGCCCATATAAAAAAATAAAGTTTAAAAGTTTGCAATAATGTCTACAATAATGATATGACGTCATTTATGACGATGCCTTGCTCATTTCGGACGCTCCTCTAGATCCGGACGCTCTTTTTAACGTTTCTTCAAAGGAACTTTTTTCTTTGTTTGATGTGAACTTTTCTTCTGAACGTCCCCGTAGTAAAAATGTCACTACACCCTCCCTAGATCGAATATCCTGAGGAAATCTCTGGCTGTCATCTAGTATGTGGTATTGAAAAGTTTTAACTTAAAATTCCAGCTCGGTGTCGTTTTAAACTAAAAAATTGACAAAAATTGGTTATTTACAATTAAGATATTTCTTACAACTGCAATCTTTGATTATGGAATTCAAAGTGTTCCTTTCGGATCAGAGGTATTCGAACCGCTGACATGAAACTCCACGCAAATCAGATTTTTAAAGCCTTTTCGGAATACGATGTCTTGAATTTCAAAACATATTTTTACTTCAGGATAAAACTCAAGTCCTTCGCAATTCCCAAATATGAAAGAGTATGGTCATCAAATGTTTATTTAAAATTAACCCGTTTTCGACTACCGTCATCTTGGATTTCGGAGTTGCAAAACCACCTTAGACTTCTAAACTCAAGAACTTTGACATCTAATTTGCACGCAACACTTTTCAGAGACCCGTCACGAAAAGAAATATCAAGAAAATTGAACAATTTCTAAAGCCCGTGATTTCAAATGCTGGAATGGCATTTTAGATTTTGGCATTTTAGATTTCAGTCGCACCAGGCAAATGCTGGAATGGCACCTTCAACATAGGCCTGGCCGATACCTTCCCGAATCGTTTTCCCTCCCCTATCCCGGCCCTAAAGGCCATAAATGAAATTCAATTTAATTCACACAAATCTAACGAGTTTTGAAAGTTAAACCGTTTCCGTCTGGTTAGAATCTTGAAAAATTGAAAATTCATTTTTTTTTTTGCACTTTAGAATCAAACTAAGAAGAAGTTTGCACTTCAAACTTAGTTTCTTTCAGAAACCGTATGTAAATTTTCACAAAAATTGGACTTGTATTAAACTCGCGGTCCGTTTATCAGTACTCATGGGACCCTAATAACATGCTCATGACAATCAAAATCGGTTAAATAGCAATACTTGCATAAAATAATATTGAATGGAGCATTTCTTTAATTTCAAACAATTTTAAAAGAACCTACTAAGTCGTTCAGATCTTAGTAGAATAAGAAAATTCTATCAAAGTATGATCAAAACAAATTATTGAAGTCTGTATAGGTTTTGGAGCATCTCAAAGTACTGGTAGCAGAAGTAAGAGAAAAAAGCGATGCTATCCGTAGTTTGTGATACAATTGCGGTGTTCAACAGGTGTAACTGAAGCGACTGCAATGCATACTTCAGTCGCAATAGGCAGCGCGTGCGGGGCTCGAACATTCACCTCCTCCTCCGTGATAACTCAAAGTCCAAAAAGTTAGTCATTAGATCATGGAGAAGTGTGTTATCCAGAGATGGACTTTAAGACTTTCAAAGTTATCTGTCATTAATTCCAACGACGGAAATGAGAGCGTAGAACAGATATAGACTTGTAAACAAAAAGTATCTTCAATACTGAGGAATTTAAGAATATTATTACAATAAAGAAATATTTTAATATTCCTCTGCATTGTGCAAACTAAACCCACTATCCGTTTTGTTCCTTGTTTTTTAGTGTTCCCTTCTTTGACTCTCCCTTTCTCGTATCTTTGTTCCTGTATAAAATTGGATTAGGCCACTTTGTTTCGGGATGGTAGAAAACAACAACTAAAACAACAAAGAAATTTAACTTTGGTCTGCGTGTACGATGGCACAAGATGATCTTTGATCACGGTTTGCGTCCTCTATTGTGCATTATCATTAGCATAGTAAAGGGAGAAACCAAGTAAACAAGCGGAAGCTAATATGCAACGGGAAAAAGAGAGAAGAGGAGATAGGGAAAGAAAGAGAGAATCTTCTGCATTTCCAGAAATCTCTCGCAGAACAAACTTCCAACTTTTTTTTTATAAACATTACCAGATAAGCTTGGAGGATTATATGGCAGATTGCAAATGCTAATTCTGACTGGTGGATATTGCTATTTCGTGGCATGTGTATTAATATTATAAGTTTTCTTTTTTAAATCTTTTTTTTATTTTTCGTTTCCATGGCACCAATGGCGTCTTCAGTCCTAAGCCTTGTTTCCATACCAGAGTATATGTGCATATCTAATGGCAATTATTATAAAGGAAAAGTATTAATAATAGACGTGGTACACGTCTGGAAACCATTTCTCTCATGGCGTTTAGAGGTTCCAGTGGAAATGGGAATATGTTGATTTGGTTAAACAGGACTGTAATACACATCTCAATCCATTAATCTGTAGAAGGACTGCAATAATTATTAATGTCACGATTGTACGATAAACGTTATATATATACCGAGGGACCTGTTTATAGTTGCTAGAAAGACTTATTCATTGTAGTAGAAGTTTCCGATACTGAATTGAGAAATTGATAAGACATAGAATCACGAAACAGATTAGGTTTATGTGAAATGTGAGATTCTGTAATATGAGACTTTGATCATATTTGCATTACATGATAAGATTTGTATTAAAAGTTCTTTAATAATGGAAGGATATGATGGAATATTTGTGTGAATACATATTTGTTGCAAAATGACTATGGATTGTATGATTATCTGAAATACTGAATATTGTGGCTCTACTATCAAGTAAAGTGCTGTACTGAACTATTCTGACAAAATATCTAAATTGCGCCCTTTGTATAAACACCCGTCGTAGCCCATACATCTAATAACGTGGTCCACCGGGCTTCTAAAACCAATCCTGACATTGTAACTAATACAACAACGCTGTTTGTAGAATCATAATCTTTACCGCAGACTTTTAGCATCTATAACTAAAGTTACTTAACATCAACTTCTCTTTTAGATCTGCGCATGTAGGTACACTTTAACATATAAATGATCATCTAACATTAAGTGGTACTCACACTTCAGAATCTCCATCAGAAAACGTAATATATTAACGTCATAAAATTTTATACAGTGTGTACAATACAAATTCTTTTGTAGCAAACCTTTGACGGTGACATAAAGTAGTATCAGAATATTTAAAAACATCTTCTTCCTCATCTTCTAGAATTAAGTTAATATCATTCGCCCCTTGTACAACAAACTACAGTATGCGCTCTAATTAATTTGATGAAATGAATATAATCTAATTGATAATCTGATTGATCGCATGCTCGTATTGTTAATTTGTAGCAGCACTGATAATAGCTGCTTTCATCTACATCTACGAATGGTAACTCGAGTTTTACCAATTCAAGAAATGTACAACGGACACCGTCATACCAACAAAACTTCGAACCCACACCATTATTGAAAGTAACTCACAACCAAGGATTGGATGCAGAATATCCATAATATAACAACATCCACTTTTGGATCCGATCTTATAGTCGTAATACAATACTGAAAATTTAGACACCGGTGTCTGGCGAAACTACACCAAATATCAAGCTATATTCCAAACACTGTACCTTCATGAGCTACATTTCATTCAATACAAACTAATTTTGATGTCGACTTAGCAAAGTCGAAAGATCGACGTCAGCAAAATGTTAGTCTCCGATATCCTCCAGCCACTTTATGAGTTTTTCGTTCTGATTTTCAACCCAAACGAGTACAGAAAATGTTTATTGTGTGGAAATATAAAATATAGATTCCATTCTTTTTAATGTTATATCTATATGTGCACGCAGAGAATGAAATATCAAGTAAAATTATACATATTAAGCTCACCATTTGATGCCTTTAGTATATAATCTAGACATTTGCTGACATTATGTAGGAATATGAATTCTAGATTGATACAGCTAAGAACTTCTAAAGAAAATATTAAGTTAGAACATATGACATGAGATATAAAATACGTTTCCAAATGACTGGTTGATTTAAATAATGCGAATATGCGTTCATTTAGAAACCCAGAATATGATGAACAGAAGATGTTTTAAATTACTTGATTCGCGTAGTGCAAATATATAAATAATGCGGTTTATTTGAGGCTGCGTATTTATGTTTTGCTGTTCGTAAAAAAGTCATACTTTTTACGACGTGTAAGTGGGAAAATGAGCTTTATTAGTGCTCGTTGAATCACAAAATAGGTAGATCTGTTTTATATTATTTATTCTTTCAAATGTAATGAGTTTTACAAAATACTGACTATTTATCACAGAATAAGTTGGAAATAAATGTGTCTTGTGTTGGTCCGACTTCTTCCTTCACAACATCCGTTAAAGGATAAATTGCTTTTTTACCTATACATTAGCACCATTCATACATTTTTTATATTATTTTTTTTGCAAAATCTTTGTACCTTGTTTTCAAAGAATGAACAGTTACTCTGATATATATCTTTTATACATGTTCAGAAAATAAAATACACTTACAAGTAACATTAAAATCGAATAATCCTTTTTATCAAAATCTGGTGATTTTTTTTTTAAGAATGAGAAAATTTGAAATACAATGAAGGCGCGGTCTAACGCGGCCCAATTCGCCGCGAATTCGGATTGAACGCGGTACAAAATATGTCTCCCGAAACAAACATCACTGAAATGTAGTGATCCAGAAAAATGTAGATACATGCAGTACAGTACATTATTTGTGTACTTGACTGGAGTAAGCCTAATGCGTGTACTGTAAATGGTACGCTCTTTGTGTATTTTAAGTACAGTGTAGTTATGCTATCTTGGACTATTATTCCCCGGTCTTCTGTTACCCTATAGGTCATTTTTCGGGTTTATCGCGGTTCAGCTATAAGGCGAGATAACGCACGTTCCCCGACAACCGCGTTCAATCCAGCGTCTACTGTGTTGTAATATTTTTTTTCTTCTCTACTATTCCTGTTAGGGTGTACATTTCTATGTTATGTGATTTTAATATAATATATATTCTCTTCTATATAGTATATATTTATTCCTAACGGTTTCAGGTTCGGAAAAACAGCAATTACTAAGTTATCAACCTGAGACATGAAACTTTTTATTAACGACGAGGAACACAAGTTCTCAAACTTATAACTTACAAACAAAGCAAAAAACATTTAATATATATATTGTAACTGAAAATACTATGTACATTTTCTGATCTCCGGAACTAGAGGTATCTCTTGGCAGACTTTTACTTTTCGGTAGAGCAATAGCATTCGATCAAAAAATATAATCTTATTTTACCTCTCTTTACGTATCTTATTGAAACCAAAAACCAAAAACTTAAAATATTTCAACAATTCAATCAAAGTTTATCGCAGTCATTACTTCCTTAACCAAACGAAAAACGATACTATTTAGAAATCAAACAGTTTCCAGCTGGGCAGAGTGGAAATTACCTTCACGACAAAAAGAACACTTTTAATGTATGGAGTATTCATATATTCAAACCGCAACGACGTCTCATAATTTCGCTGAACGTTCAATCGTTTCTTGTATCTTGAAACTACTTTCATTCAGCATCATCAAAAACTACGTATACTTTTCATGAAGCTGCCATTTCATTTGCCTCTCAATTCTTATTAATTGCAGTGTACAATCCACAAAGCTAATACTGCCCTTGTGATTTTGAATACTTCCACAAGCCTAATAGGAACAACGCGTCGTCCTCGAATTCTTGTCTTGGAATTAAAATCACCTTCTGTTAGTCCACTAACCTTACATCAGAAACTAATTTCAACTCTAGTTCCCATTAACTATTAATTAAAGCCGCCACAAGCCTAATAGGAACAACAAATTTTCCTCGAATTCTTGTCTTGGCTAAATTAATAGTTAAAACTTGGACTAACAGGTAACCTCAACGTACTGAGAAATTCAATAATTAATTCGTAGTAACTTGCTCAGCAATAGCCATATCATTTAAACATCGATTTCCTTTAAAAATGGATGTCAATTTCATTCGTAGTCAGACCTTAACTTAAAACTTCAATTCAGAGAGAACTTAAAAATGTTTATATTCAAGCGCAGACCAACTTTAAAAACTTCTGAAACCCGCACTTGGTTTCCTACAATCTAAGTCCAACATCAAGCTGGCAAACTGCTTGAAAGAAAATAGCAAAGTCTCGCTTCTGAACAGAGCTTCGACTTCTGTTCCGCAGAGCATAGTCTCCTCTTAACTCGTCAAGTGCCTGGCATCGTCTTCTCCAGCTTCAAAATCCTCGGCTATTTATCGAAAACCACGAGAAATAACACCATCTTCTGTCAAAATACCTCTACTACATCATTTTCCCTGGTTCTCTTCTGCTGCTCACATCTCCTGGCTGAAAAATACAAAAAAAAAAAACATCCACAGGACATCAACATGCTTATTCATCGCCACACGGAGCCACTACCAATAAAGAGAACTCCACCTCACTACTTTCACATTCCACAGAACCAGGTTTTTGCTGTTACTTCCTCGCAGTCCGCTTTAAACGGTCTTATCTAAAATGCGTTGCAAGTTTTTAACTCCACAAACATATTCTCCGATTGAATATTAAAAGATTACTTACTTTAACGAACACATTAAATACACATACTATTCACTACACATTTTATATGCACGTTATATATATATCAAAATAATTAATTATATCTAGGCCCAGATTTACCTTATAATAAAACGCAAAATAAAAGTATAATCAATATATAAAATGTACACTCAGATTCCCTGAAATTCTTTTTTCTTTCTGCTAAAGTCTTTGTAATGTTCAAAAACGTCCTAGTAAGAAATTGCAGACACAACAACAACTGTAATTACGGAGATAGATAATTTAAAACAGTGAAATGTATAAATTGTGTCCCTGAGGCGAAGTGTTAAAGCACATCATTTAAAGGTACACTGGGAATTGAATCATCTAATAATGCAGTCCCAATTACACGTGATGAAGAGAATCATGTAATTATTCCGTTATGCGTTCAAGTGCACCATGTAAGATGTTTAGGAAGATGAATCTCTTTTTAATATTACGCATTTAAAACATTTCGTCAGAAGGACAGTTTCCGAGGCATTTAATTCTCTGAGTGCATCTACGCACGTTTCACTAGTCTCCGGCACTAAGATTAAAATATCCAATCAAAATTTCTTGCAACTTCAAATTCGCACGATCTAGCTAATTCGAATCCAGATATGTTCCAACCAAAACATAATGAAATGTAACTTTAAATCTATATCGTATATTGCTTCATTATAGTCATAATCTGAAACTTTCTGGATCTAAAAAGCTACACTTATCGTCCATTGTTATGACTCTGAGTGTATATAGCTCTGGTATGCACTTCGCATGTCTCTTTAATCATGACCATCAAGTGTTTTTGCTCCGCTTATGCATAGTGTTCTCATAGGTGGAAACTTGATTTCACAAAATATCATTCACATGCGTAGTACTGTTTCTTTCCAATATATGCAAGTGCGGTAGTTGCAAAAAGATAACAAAGAAATTTTACCGAAATATGGTACACTTAGTTTCACAAAAAAATGAGTAGCAAAAGAAGTCCATAAAGTAACAACGTTATCAATAGTTTGATATATGACAAGCTGAATGTATGGAATATTAATATTCTGTGTTTGTAGAATATAATGATCGGTATAATCAGATGGTGCGATTTTCTTAGTTTAAGAAACATTTTCATTGGGTGTTACTCTGGGTGTATCTAATGGAAAGTATAGGAAAATTATGCAAAATGCCAACGTAATGTTAACTTTAATTTTCTTTAAATTCAAAGAATATATTAGCTGAGGATCGGATTTTGCTTCCATTTGCGAATAAACTTACGAAAAAAAATACAGAAGTTACCAAGAGGAGTTCTGTGTTTTCATTTTATTCCGTTCTTTAGAAATAGAAGAAATAATGATTAGCTTTTAATCCTTCGGCTGAGAAACCACATTTAATAACAGTCACATGATCCCTGCCGGGGTCAAGTTAAACGAAGTGATCCCGAACCCAATTTAACCAAAACTGTAGGCCCCGTCCTCAGAAGTTCATAAGTTTGATAAGAACGTTAATATGAATTCAAGAAATAAATACTAAAAATGTTTCTCGAGGTGTATCTACTCTAAGCAAACGAAACTGCATACTGTTTCTTTTGAGCTTACTTTAATAATGGTGCATATTGTGTTCATGTCATTTATTTTCAAACTAAAATGAAAATTACAAGTTTAAGAAACTAGCGGTTGTTCAAGTGACTCGTATACCACTTTGAATAAAGATGGCCGGTCAAATATTTTAATTTTGAATTTACAGTCCCATTTGGACTTAATCAACTTCATACAATGTCAAACATGGGAGTTAGAAAAGGAGGAAATATTATTATCAAGCTTCCGTCTTTTAGCTAGGAGAATTAGCACTGAACAAAAGGTCTAGATTCAAACCTTCCTCACACCAGACATCTTGACACATCATGAAGAAGACAATCTTTGGACAGTACAGTTCTGAAGTAAATCACAATCAAGATAGAAAATATCGGGGAACTTTTACTGTCAAGAAATACACTACTACTTGCTTCTTAAAGACATAGTTCTTTTCTATCAACCAAACACGCCTCAAACTGAATCTTATCTTGGCAAAAGAAGATCGTTTTGTATCGTTGCTGACGTAGAAACTTGATTGGAACTTAATATCTAGGGAATTCCCTTCAGGGAATTCTCACCAGAAATAAATTGGTTTTCCTCATATCCGAGAGATAAGTTGTGGTTCCCTTAAGTCCACTTTCCCATGAAGGATGAGTAATGCACTGGGAAAGTAGTTCTTTCCTCAGTTAGGAGACCGACTAGATTTATAAGGGACGTTTCACTCTGCAAAACCAAAGAAATTAATTCATGACAATCAGGCGTACCGGTACATATTATTGTTAAATCAACTAATGTTATTTATTAATTGTTATCGTTTTTTGTACACCACTTTTCACATGTCGTAACAGCAAACCATTGCATCAGTCAGGATTCAAATCCCAAACCTAACGACTTCCGAACTTCTTTAAATCACTGTACGATTGCGGTCGGCTAAGAGTTTCGAACAAGGGTCTTGTAGGTAGAAATTCGGAGTTTTATGCACCAGACCATGTGTGGTAACAATGTTAATAAATGGATTGTGTCTCGTCGAACCAACACTCTGTGTTGGTCTTGTTGAACGAACTGTCTATTAGTGGTTAATAAAGCGTGAGGTGGTAGTGGATAGTATATTTTTTCAAACGCATGTAAATCCAATCGCGAACTGAGATTATTGGATATTTTTTTACTAAAATGGAACTATGATATAGGGAGATGGTGCTTTGTGTAACTCCTGCTAACTGTCAGTACACCGCAGCGGTAACATGGATTATTTTGCTAAACTAAAATAGACCTTACTAGAAGCACTGGAGAGGTAATCTCTATTTTTGAGTTTGGAAACTTGGATCACTATTTCTAATCACCGTTCAATTATAAAAATGTGAACAAGTAAGTCTTTGATCCGAAATTCGTTTATTAATAAAAGAAACTAAAGTTTCTGTGTACTTGATAAGTGTTATTGTTTACCTATTTTACGGAAGAGAAGAATGTAATCAAAAGTTGTATACTGAGACATAGTTACAACCAATAATTTTAATCATTTCTGACATACTATGCAATATATAAAATAGTAAAAAAAAAAATTAAATATATAATTTTCGATTTTTGTAACATGAAGAGTAGAGTCGAGTATAACCATAGTCGTATAACTGGTCATAGAAGTAATTGTATCTTAGGTATAAGCAAGAGTCTAACATTGTATTTGTCCATCTATTTTAAAAACAAAGTGCAACCTTTATATCATTTTTCCATATAATACTCGTTTCACCATTACACTTCTCTTTCTGGAAAGTGAGCTATTAACATTATCCGTTAGCAATCTTACCAGTGATTTTCGCATCTTGATACAATTTCATTGTTTCAGTGTGCAAAGAAAAATCTTTGGATAGTAATTCTCTAAACTTTTCTAAGCATGATTTAGAAGCTCTTTGACTATTTGTATAAGTTTGAAGCTTACGCCTGTCAAGAGGAGACCCATTGCTAATTATGGGGATAGGGTGTCAGTCCCTCTAAATTTAGTGTACACATGGGTTTCAGCATATGAATATCAATTTTAAATTTCACAATTTGGGAATCAGAGGTTTAAAATTTTCATAAAGGATTGATGAGAAAATTGTATTCCGTATCCCATTTTTTTTTATCTAATGTTGAAGACACTAATTATTTTATTTTCGCAACACGTATACTTTTTCATGTTGCTTCTAGTAATGAATATAAGAAACTACTCACAAAGGACCATTATGATTTTGTGAATTTGATTTCTGAAAATGCTTACCACAATGCGAAAGGACATTCAAAGATTTTTGTTACGTACTTGAAGGAAACTTTCGTAGTGCTAACCATCACATAGACTTAGATTTATCTTTCGAAACAGCAGCAAATAGTCAACCAAAACATAGCTACGTTTAATCTCACTAGGTTATTAGCAGTTACAAACGTTGTACTCCGTATACATATGGAACTGTTCCAGTAACACTTGACGGAGAATTTGGCTTCTTTACTACACCCTACATTCAGTTGGCATGGAAAGGAATAATTATTAGATTGAAAATGTAATCTGATTCTCCTTTCTACCTACCATCTGTTCTAGTTTTTTATTCTCTATTGTTCTGTATAAAATGGTGCCAAAGAATCAATTGGCTACTTCCCAAAGCGAACATTCAAAATTTACATTGATAGAGATAAAGAGGACCATTAACCACAGAAGAAACTTTGAGTCATCCTGATTCTAGTAAGCAACAGACAAGAACAATAAGTTCAATTAACTTCCAATTGAAATTATTGGGCGAACAGAGAAACTTGAGTTCTAATTATTAAAGATGGTGGTCGTTAACTTTGGACGATTTTCCACATCATTACACAAGAATTCCCTTAAAAACCTTACTCTGGAACAAATGTTTTGCATGTCAAATTATATGAACAATGAGAATATAGAGAACACAATACTCGCTTTTATTAACCTAGTAAAATGAAAACGGAATAGTGTATAAAATTATCCTGAAATCAATAAATAGACAAATATACCAGTAAATTACAAATAAAATACGTGTACGGTCTTTTTGTTTGAGCACTTGAGGTCCGAAATTAAATATATACGCACCATTTAAGCGATCAAACTTTTATAGAGAGAGGAATTACACAGGGATCTTGCCTCGTGCACATTTTATTTCATATAGCGTACAGCCAGTGAGAAATGTTTCTACCACTTGATAGAAAATATATTTTGTGAATATCTGTTAAATCTTGCTATTGATTTCAATGTAATTTTTATATAACATAGACAGTGTTTGATTTGTAGCGGGGGATGGTTGGGATTCCCCACTCTCTGTAAAAATTTCCCCTTACTCTGTTTACAGTTACATACCTCTAGCCTGGGATATGGACGATCCCAAAATATCGTATAATACATATCTCACAAATTTCCCCCCTCTGGAAATAGCACATATCGAACATTAAATATATATAACGATATTCCCGTAAAAGCATTACAGAAAAATCCTGAAGCTATTAGGAACATAGAAAATACGTCAACCAAATAATGCTCAAATCGTAGAAAAGTTTTTCGTCTACTATAAAATGATGCACTGAAATGTATCATTTTTATGTCAAGTGGGAGTGGAAGTTAAATTAGATACTCTTTAGTGCCAACAATAGTATCTTCAAGAAGTCTCCAGAGTTGTTATTTGGTTAGGTCATATAGTTGCCTGCCCAGCCCATATAACGTAGCTTAAACAGAGAAATTCTATAGAAGTTGGAGTATTTCCCTCCATGAGAACAGTCGATAGGTTGGGAACAAATACTCACGCAGACTAGCATGTTTCAAGTACGCGAAATACATAAAGAGAGACCTCTGGTAGTGAATTTATTTATTTATCATTTTCATGAGTTCTTTCGGTCTCAATAAAACAAATGGAGCTTCTTAACTTTTTGAAAGCAAGTGTTGAGAAAACGACAGAAACCCTGACGTACCATACTTACATCTCAATTTTGGTCTTCACAACCCAAACTGAAATTCAGATGGATACCTTACTGACGTGAGACATTAACTTTACATGAACTATACCCGTTTCTGGTTCTCTTCATTCTCTCAGGGCTCATTTCTGACTCTGTGTTTGCTGAGCAACATTAGCATTCGTCTCTGAAACATATCATCTCCACTTGCATTGACAAGCTACCATTGACTCATTTTGCTTGTAGATCATCGCATCGCAAACCTGCCTCTTGGCAGATCCCTAAATTCCTTAATCAATCGAAATAGTTCCCTCCTAAATACTAGCTGAGAAGGCGTTGCGAGTTTGAATTATGCTCACACCGGCCATCTTAACTGAAATTTTCCAAGGATTTCTTCAGTTTCACCTCGATTGTCTCTAGAATATAGTCCTTGGTCGCTACCTCTCCCATTCCTTTTCTAACAGCAACAGTAAAGAGTTAAACGTAACAGCCTGCAGCGTAAAGGATTAAAATGTCAAGTTTTTTCTAGCATTTCCTGAGTTGTTAGATCTGATTTTACGATTATTTGGCGATTAACTAACTTATATAGGTTAAGTCAGTGCTTCTCAAACCGGGGTAATCTTACCCCTGGGAGTACGACAGGGCTGTCCAGGGGATACAGTAGACTATCAGGATATGTTTTTATCAATGAGAATGTTTAACATCAGTTTTATTATTATTTTTGTTATTTTTAAATTTGATGACAACCGTTACTCCTTCAAAGCTATCTATTATGCACAATTTTATTTATTCTGAGAAACGGCATATACCAATGCATTTTAATCTAGACGATATACCGATCAAAACCGTGTTTGTTCCATTAAAAGCCGACAATTGGCATTGGCTTTCCAACTCTAAAACACTCGACGAAAATTTGTTAAAATAAAAACGAATTCCTTAAAAATTGTCCGATTTTGATGGGACAAACACGGTTTTTATCGTTCTAATGCCTAGAATGCAATAGTATATGTAGTTTTTATTTGAAAAGCTAAAATTTTGTAAAATCCATCAATGCAATACGAAAACTTGGCAAAGAAAGTTACTGTATTTACTCGCGTAATTTAGGCACTTTTTAGAGGAAAAAATCGTTTTAAGATGTGGGTGCGTAAATTATGTGCGAAATAAAAAGTTAACATCGTCTGAATTTTTCACACTCAAAATAACACTGAATTACGCACTTTTTTGTAGCAGAGTTGAAATTAGCGCACAATGATTCCGAGGAAATCAATTTCATGATTTTGAGTAACATAGTTATGTATGTTTATTTTATAGTTAAAATGTAGATTGTTTAAATTTTAAGAGGCATTAAATGTAAAGCAATGAATATGATTATAAACCAAATATTTCGTGCCTGCAACGCACAGGCCACCTTCCGCGCCGGGGATACCCCTCGAAACACTTTATATTTAAAAGGGTACAAATCTATTAAAAGTTTGAGAATCACTGGGTTAATCTAACCCAACCTTACCTAATCTAACCAAACCCTCAATGTTTTGAACGATTTGGAAGAGTTTCCAAAGAGTAGTCAAACACTTTCTTTAAATTTTTCCAAAGTCAACTTGAGTCGATCAAGATTTTTCTTTTTGAGAAGAGCCTGAAGAGATCTGTTCTGTTTTTGGTACATTAGGTTTGCTGAAAATTAACCTCCCATATGATGACCAATATTCAGAAAACTTCCGCTTCTTACCCTTGTACCCACTTAGCTAGTTGTATTGTTGGAGAACATACTTAGATTACCTGAAGACATCAATACGCTTCCCTAATAAATACTACGTCTGCATATTAATCATGCTATATAGACCTACTTAAGGCACAATTTAATTCCATTGTTTCAATAATTATTGACGGATGAAAATTATAAAATTACATTAATTGTTACAATAATGTCAATGTCATAGAGATTGATAAAGACCATATTCCTCGACAGCCACCAATGGAAATGTTAAAATGTCTATAGTTATTGATCAAATACAAAAAATTCTTAAAATTGATCTTTATCTCTGTAAAAGAAAACTAATAGAACAAAAGGCAATATGTTTCTTCTGTCTCAACAGAATCTTAAAGAGAACCAAAGATCGAGACCCGCCGGCAATAATCACGCCGGTGAGAACAAAGGAAACGTCGTCACCAAAAGACCTCGACCAGACCGTTTTCAAGGAATGGTCCTCAGGAAGGAAAATGAAGACAACAAAAGCCATTTAATGGAATCCAGTACGAAGATGACCAACAATGAGGGCCAAGAATGGAATCAAGGAGAAGTAAAACCAATTGAAAATGCTCAAATGCAAACACTTAACAAGGTTCGTAACAGCTCATCTGCCTTTGACTCACTTCAGAATAACACAAAAGCAAATGGAAACAGTAGCTTGGCGGAAGGATTTTGTGCCATTCCATTTGCACGAAACCCAGATGCTGCAGGCTGGTAACGACGTTCAAAGCCTAACACGAAACTCAAGCAAAAAAAAGTGTAAAGAGACTGCAACAACACATCAGTGAAATATCATAATGTTGAAAACGAAGGGAAAAATTATGAATACCATAATTAGAGACCATAACATATGTGACAGAAAATCTTTGATAAAAATATAAATTGACAGCACACGTGAAACATATGGCGCATTATTTTTTAGAAGAAAAAGATACTGAAATTTCATTCCAAATTATTATTTTAAGTACGTGAAAAGAAGTAACGTGTGTCTCTTAAAACTCATTACGTTATGGACATATTATGTTCAACTTGGACAATACATTTTTTTTATTAATAAAATTAAAACTTGAAGGCCTACTTAGTCAACCTTTCTACAATTATATGACAATAATTGAATTAATATAAGGATGCTCTTTGGATACTCCCCAGGATGCGGAAATAACCATGCTTAGTACATTAATTTGGATCTGACTTCGAAGAAGTAGGGACGTTAAACTCAGTTAAAGATGACTTAAACTAATATAAGTTAAGCTAATGCAATCCAACCTAACCTAATCTTCACTAAAACGATCCTGGGGGTATCTAAAGTGCAGTTTAGTAGGGATAAATCTATCTCGATTTGATATCAAGTAGTAGACCTAACTCCAATAGCATACAGGTTGATTTGGACGTTTTGAAAGGCATAGATAGATGCCTGTCTTTTCGACGTTTTGTCCACCATCTGGTTGAAATGTAAAGAAAGCGGATATTCTCCAATGTTATTAACCTTAAATCAATCTTATAATCAGGAGTGTGCTGGACGGGGCTCGCGCGAACACTTTGTTAAATATTTATACGAGTATGTGCTCCGAGCCTTTTGTTAAAATTGCTCTAAAGGAAACATCCCTTTGCTTGCATTGCCCAAATGCTTTTGGGCATTGAGTGATTTGTGAAGGAACTTGCGAGAGATTTGTTAAATTATTTGGAGCATACCCCTGCTTAAGATGCTAGCGCAATCATTGTGTTTCGGAAACTTTAGCACACTGATGTGAGTTACAAGAACGAATAGATTTGATAGATGCTACTCATTACTAATCTCTAAGTCAGTTAACAGCAGTAAAGCCCCTAGATACGTACTCAAAGTTAAGGTGCATAGGATTTAGAACTACGTTTTCCGGACAAGAGCAGATCTCCTCACTCAGCTTCGATGTGGATACAAACTTTTAAGGGGAACGCTTTGATACAATACAGTACATTACTATTTGGCAGATGTGATGTGACAATTGAAGGATTTAATTTTAGTTTTATTACATACAGTAATTATTAAACGTTTAAATTGTTTTGTCTGTAGTTATTTAATAGTCTTGTTTGATATATATTGCAGGTAAACTTAAATCGGCGCTCCAAGCTTAACGATGTTACTTTGTAACATCCTGTATACAAGGTTAGGTCAGTTTGACAACAACACATTTACTCGTGTATTCCTCCTCTCCTTTTAACGCATCAATGAAAGCAGTCAGAGAGAAATTGACTTCAGATTTGGGTTTGAAAACTCGATTTACCACTGTTTTTTTCAGTCTGTGGATAAGTTTGTAGTTTTTTACAGTCACATTAGTTTCATTTTTTTGTGTGTTTTTGTTTTAGTAATTTCTTGTGATTGTTTAGTGATTTTTGTGTTCGTGAGACCTGGTCATAGTGTGGACTGGCAATCTTGCGCATGATGGCTGACGATCAGGTGACAAGGAGGGAACAGAAGGAAGGCAGGAAGTGTGGCGGATTAATGAATTTCCATCAGTTTAGACAAGATCAGTAAAATTATTTGTACAGGTGCATGAAGCATGTTATTTCATAATAAGCATGTAAAGTTCAACAGATAAAGAAATTGATGAAGCTGGAAGTTTCGTTTATGTCATTATACAATGCACGATATCCGGTAACGAATTAGTGCTATGTGAGCATTTAACAGTTCATTTACAGTGAGTGAGATATATTACGCAAATAATACATTAATACAGCATTTCAAGACACAAGAGTTTTTACATTATCAGTCTGTGAAGCTACAACCTTCCTTTTCGCAGTTTTGTACTATAAGTACTCAAGGTCTAACGCACGCTAACTCCTAACGATAACAGGTAGGGGGAAACTGACTTCAGATGGGGATTTGAAATATGTATTTCATGGTCAGTTGAAGATCTGGTAACGTCACAACCTGTAATTGCAATTTTTAAAACTATATATTCTCAACCTGTGCATTATTGTGATACTCGACAAATCCCACTCAGATTTCATAATAATCTTCTCTGAGCTTCACTATTTTCTGACCCTTCACCCAAATTGACGTTAAAACCTGACTTCATGGCTATTGTTTATTATATGCACTTCAGTACCCCGTGCTAAGTTTATACTTTAAGCTTATTTAACTATGTTATTTCGCTTTCTTTCCTTAACGCTATTTGTGAGGTGGATCAGGTGTCTTTCTTCTCTCAATATTTTCTATTCCACCCTACAATATTCTGATTTCTTCCATTTTACTCCAGATTCACATTTCGAAGACTCTTCTTTCAAAACTTCATTGAATCCACATTTCTCGTTCATAGAACACAATATTGTTTACAAAAGCATCTTTTCAACACATTGATCATGGTTCATAGCAAATATGTTAGTTCTACATGAATGCCATCTTTAATATTACTGCTGGTGAACTGTAACTTTTATAACTTCATAAATAGTTCAGAAAAGTGATCACACCTTTTTATATTTTAAAGGCATCTGCTTAAAACGAGGTTTCTACCAGACCCCATGCTCAACAATGGAGGTATTACCTTCCAATTTTCGATCAAACACCCTAACTGTAAAAACATTTATGGTTCTAAATTGATAGAAATTCTTTAAAACTCTATTTAAACCCTAACACCCCTTTCCGAATTTTGGTTTTACACTTTTCCTAAAACTAGACATCCTTGCAGAATCCTTCTTCGGAAACCTCACCTGAATCAACTTTCTATCACTTCTTGCATACTTCTCCCGATCACTATTTGAGCACTTTCTGAATACTTTATTAATTCAAGTTATAGTAGACTTTCCAAAGCGGGTTTTCTAGGTAAAGATTAAGAAAAACGTTTTGTGAGAGTAGAGATAGAACCCAAGTGATTAGTTATTGCTCTACTAACTATCAACTACGAAGAACACAATAAATTAGTTACTTCGCTAAACATTGAAAACTTTCGATACATAATCAGAACATTGCAAAGCCACTTTGAGAAAGACACGAAAAACTTTTCTGTCTTCTAATACGTAGACATAAGGTACACTTTTGATCACAAACTTAAAGGTTTGTTCGGGCATTCTACTCAGTGTTGCACTTTCTGAACTAGAAGTGTAAGGTAGTACAGAACTGTGTTAGTGAATGTGACGTCACAATGTATATTCGTGCAATCCCGTACAGTTCTTGCTCGAACATGCAGATGCTTAAATCCTTGTACTAGCACATAACGTCATCAAGAATCTCTTACACGTACGTTGAAGAACGTAGCACGACCATTAATTGTCTACACTCAACTACACTGGGTAGAATGTGTTTGCACTGGGTTACACTACTTGTAGTCCTGTCGACTATCCGAAAAGTTGAAGTGCAAACTGCACCATGCACTGAAAAGCAAAAGTGTACACTAATGTGTACTACTCGATGTTTACAAACTGAGTAAATTAAGGTCTATTATTTTAAATATATATATCCTAAAAGTTTTAAACTAATAGCTGCTTCTTCTTTTACCTTTTAAACTTTGAATGTTCTATGTAGATTCATCATTTTTCTTTAGTTTATGGTTTTATATCACTGTGAAATTATTCAACATCGCCGTGAATTGTAAGTAATAATGAACATTAACGCAGAAAAATATTTTAGGGAATATTCCTACAAAAAAATCCGCAAAACGGAAAGACTCTGGTTTTTATATTCAATATAGCCAAAAACTTTTACAATTAAAAAAAATGGGAAAGTTTCTTGATATAACGTTTCCAAGAAATTTCAGTATTTGAATTTATTGGCAGTAATCCTGGAAAAGCACCTAATAATTTATTTTACTTCATCGTTCCGCAAACTGTGGTCCGCCGACCACATGTGGTCCTCGAGGCTTAATCTTAGGCAGGCGCAGGTATGGCCATTGAACCTACAAACTAATAAATCTGGACCGCACTTAAAAATAGTTTGAGGAACGCTGTTTTACATCATTTTAAGTTCTCATTTTCAGTTCCTGTTTGATTTGCGCACACGCGCAGAATGAGAAAACGATTTTTGTTTTAACTACCACGTCTAATACTGGTCAACTTTTTGCTGTCGTCTCACAGTGGTCTCACCAGCCTGAAAATGCGGCCAAAAATATTTGCACTTTTTGATTCGTTACGTTTACTGTAAAAAAAGGGCAATATTACACAAAAATAACACAAATTCAAATATGTTTAGTGCAAAAAATGCCAAAATTTGTTTTCATACTTGTTACAATAATTGACTAGCATCGATGTCAGGTACATGGTTAGAGAATCCAGAGGTGAATTTCAGGGACTTATATGGTCAATAACCTCCTGAGGAATACTTTGGAGTTGATGTGGAAATGAGGAAGTCAAGGAGTTAGATGTCTTTAGTAGACGGTATGTGATGTCCATGTTCGTTGCACCAACTTTTTTGTGGGATGACCTCTCTGCACTCTACGAATTGTTTGCCTGTAGCTTCTTGCTCCTTCTTTGACTTATGTCCTATGGGGAAAAGTGCTGGAAAAACTATTGCAGCACCACGAAGTAGAACTATGTGCATATAGGCATGTATGTAATACCAGAAATACAGAGAAACAAAAAACGTGTCAGTGTACTTTTCAAAGAGTAGCACGTTAATAAGTCCTCTGGATATTGTTCTTCATATAATCTCAAATCTGTGGATCATATCACGATCTATTAATTCATGTGATTTTGAATGAGTTATCTTCTTTGTCGAAAAATATTCTTGACTTGTAGCCATCATTTGAGCAAACACTCCTCCGGATCAACGGGAAAATCCACGATTTTTAATTCTTTCTTCTGTTTGATCTGATACTTCTCACTTCAAAGCTCGTCTGTGGCTGTCCTCTTCAAATAAGATGGTAAACATATACTAAGTTTAGAAATAATGATTTGCTTCAACCATATTCGTTAACTTTGAGAAACGTCTGTAAGTCTCTACCAGAATCGTCTAGTTGGCGAAATAGCTGGCTATAAAACTGCGAGGCATGCTTTCCTAGAACTTCGCACTTTACCTAGGAATCTTCTGTCCTGTTTCGTTTATTAAATGGTTTAACAAAAATGCTTCTTACCCCTTTCTTCCACATGAATGGTTTAATATCCTCTACAATTTGTCTCGTCGCCGTAGGAATTCCATATTTAACATACTAATAAAGTTATGGTAAGGGATATAACATTGTAGGACAATCCAATTTGAATCATTTGTTTTAAAAACATTTATTACTGCCCAGAAAGCTTATCTTTCACGTTCATAGACATTTTCCAGCTGTGCTATTTACCTAAACTCGCACTTTGGTGATTGTTTTTATTTTCTACTTCATTTTCTACAGACTTATACTTTTTAGTCTATCATCCAAAGTCGCAGGAAGCCGCAATTTTTCTTTTAGGTGGTGAATATGAAACAATAAAATAATATTTTAACGTAGATCTTAATATCGGGAAAATTTTATAGCTCTGCGTAATCATGCTATCAATGCTTAAACTTAAATAAAATACGATGATATACATTAATGTGTAAAAAACCAACCATTGGACTTTACATTTTTTATGCTTTTGACGATAACAAGGATATAAATAAAATCATATCAAGCATTACTTGTCATCACTTACGAGGACCCTAAGTTGTATTGAAGTACCGGATTTGTTGTCCTTATAACACTGAGGACAAAAGCACATCGTTAAACTGCCACTTTAGGCTGGCAACACCGACTGAAGACGGTGGATTATCTATTCACGGCAACAGTTTTATTATCGCAAGACAGTAGAAGAAATGCATAGCAGTTAAACACAACTTTTAGCACTTTCAAAATTATATTTTTGGTTACATTTTCAGGTTATTGGGACCACTGTACGCCATCTTGATCGCTAGTTCTAGCAGATATGAGAAATATTCTCAAACAGCCCTAATTGACAAATCGAAAAGTAATAAAAACGTGGCTTCAGTCGAGGGAGAAAATGTAGTTCATGTCTTCGAATTTCAAACAATGTGTTTTTGATTCTCTATACTGTTTTGTTCTTGTATTTACTGGTAACTGCAGCTTATTACAGTGGAGAGACTTTGGCCTTCCAGTTCAACGACCCGTGCACGGGTCCTGTTTGAGACTTCTTTTTATTTCCAGTATCTCTGAAAAAGTAATTGATGTCTGGATCTCCATCAGTCAAGGTACTGGATTTCCACGCAGCTAGGTTGCTTGGCCTTTTTTAGAAATATTTATTTTAAAAAATGACAGTGTAGGAAATAACATATTCAGATATCAAGTTAAGAACTTATTTTATAAGACAGGAGACAACCCCGATATTTTCCCTCTGATCAGAAAAATTCCCACTACCTATCATTAATTCCAAGTGTTCACTAAAAGGGACATTTTTGCGAAAAAAATGTTTTTTTTTTTTTTTGTATTTTTAAATGCAATTTTTATTTGTTTGGTAAAATCTGATAGTCAGCAAAATCCGTACAATCTGCTTGAAATGTAAGCGAAAATCTAATTTATCATCAGTTGAGCTGAAAGTTTGAACTTTGAAGAGTTTGTGTTTGTGTGTATGCTTTTTCGGCAGGTCCTCTTTCGAGGGATCACTGATAATTAATGTTTCAGCCTCTGGAAGAAATATATTAGCTACAAATCTAGTATTATTAATTTCTTCCTTCATTCGAAACCAATAAAGTATTTAATATTAAAAAGTGTATGATTATCGTTAATTTTCCACTTTGAGGAAGGTCTATAACCCGAAGATCCCTAGGTAAGGTGAATCTATATTACGTTCTGTCGAATGGTCATTATGAGCAGAGCTAAAGACATGGTATATCTCGAGCCACTACGTATAATTTGTAGCCTGAGTGATTGGGTACAAGGCAGTAACGAAGACTATTCATCCTCGGAGGACATTAAACTGAACTTTCTTCAAATACACACAATTTGATGTAATTTGTGCTTCAGAACATATATCCACAGTTGGAAACGATGTTGTTCGCATCGCCCGTTAGACTGAAACTACTACGTTAATTGCTGTGAAGTGACCCATCGAATCAGAGCAAAGATGGTAGTTAGAGAGGGAGGGTCTGTCGTCGGCGCTTGGAGGGTGATTTTTATCTTGATTGTCGTTAAACCATGTTTCATTAGCTCTTGCGCTGAGAGGGAGAAATGCTGTCGTCCTGAGGTCCACTGTCGTTAACGTGTTTTACACGTATGTGCTTCAATTAACGTTGAATTTTCAATGCAAAAACTTCCTCTGGCCACGGTTCATGCAATCAAGTTGAATTAAATCTTTCCAAACGGTAGATTCCGCACAAAAAAGATTCTTGCTTCAGTCATTCACCACTCTTGGCTGATGAATACAATAAACTTAGTACTTGTAAGCCAATCTATCTTGTTTCTATTAAAAGCATTACTGAGTTAGGATCCAAATAAAAATATTTAACCCCTATAAGCTGTGATACTCACTGTCTGAAACCACTCGCGTCTAAATCTATAAGAATATAGAGAGGTGGGTATCGAAGTTAGATAATGTTTGCATTTTCTTTTACAGGAGATGCAGAAAAAACCCAGTAGATTTGGAAAATCTATCTATCGTGAGATTCTATTGCTGTAAATGTGATATAAGATGTTAAACTTTTAATTAGGTTATACTGTGTAAGTTAGATTTATTCTCCCCTATTTTTAGGTTTTGTACTAACTCAACACTAAACCCAATGAAATAGTTGTATTTATTTATGGCCTCTGTGGACTTTACATCCGTGTATCACTGTATCATTATGAACAAATACTTGAAGTTCTATACAGTGTGTCTATAACCTCTTGGGTCAAATTTATACAGGTGGTAGAGGGGTCCAATATAAGAATTTTGAGATTGGAAACCGAAGGTCGAAAGCGACTAGTTCAAGTGCCACCCTATCTTCAAGTTGTAGACATCTGTTGGAACAAGTTGGATTCCATTCGTGTGTTTGGTCACCAGGAATGATTCGGTATCAACTTGTGGGCTGGGATTGTACACGATCAACTTAGGACTTTATATCTTGTCGTCACGCTTGACTGGACAACAGTATCTGGTGTTCCTTCGAGATGTACTGCCCGAACTGTTGGAGGCTGTACCTCTAGATGTCCGCGAGAGAATGTTGGTGCAACATGGCGGCGCCCACTTCAATTTTGATGTGCGCCATTATTTAAATACAAACTTCCATAATCGTTGGATTGAAAGAAGAGGTCCCATCTGGTGGCATGCGCGCTCCCCGGACCTCAACCCTATCGACTTTTCCTTTGGGGACACATCAAGTCATTGCTGTGTGAAACGCCAGTAGAATCCGAGGAGGACTTGCTTGCAATTGTCTTAGCTGCCTGCTTGATTGTGCAAGAGACGCCGGGAATATTTGGGAGAGCGAAACAAAACTTCATGAGGCGTTGTGCTACATGCATCGAGGTTGGTGGTCGTCACTTTGAACGGTTACTGTGAGTTGTTGGTACGTACAGTGCAGCAGTAGTTTGTTTGGACTAAACCTTACATAATCAGATGTAGTGTTATGCAAAATAAAGCAAGTTACATCGGCGTGGTAAACACATTTGTTATTGAAACTTCTTACTTGTTCCAACAGATTTCTGCAACTTCAAGATGGCATGGTTCTTGAACTAAGTGTTTTCGACCTTCGGTTTCTTATCTCAAAATGCTTATATTGGACCCCTCTACCAGCTGTATAAATTTTACCCAAGAGGTTACATACACCCTGTATATCATACTTTAGTCACAATTTTCGATTAGAATTATCATATACAAATTTGTTCTCAAAGATCTCTTAACAGTACAGTGGATCAAACAACACGAAAAGGACACCGTGTCCAGGGATACGAATAGAAGAAAAAGAAGGCTTTAATTAATTTAGATTAGTTTTGTTTAAGAAAGATGCCAACGGGTAATAAGTCCCATGGCTAATAAGATTTTCAGGGATCGAAAGGACCCATTCTCAAGATTATGTATGTTTATATTTTAGTAAAAAGGAATATGACAATTTGAGGATCAGTGAGTTCTTGGTGAAGTCGAGTTTGTTGGATAGATTTAGGAAATAAGTGAAATATTAAAAGGTGATATGGGACCAACAGTGATATGTGTCAATTTAATTTGTATTTAGTACTTAAACTAGGATGACCATTATCAATTAAGAAATACACTCCCGAGCGCTGTTGGGGGACTCGACTAGCGATTAAATGATAAAGCTATTCATCTTATGGGTATTCGTATAGCTAGCTTTCCTTTTCTGATCTGGCCTTATCTAACGCTATGTAAGCAAAACGCAACAATATAGCTTTCTGCAAACAATCATACATATTTCAAGACAGTTGCCATTTTAGATTGCACGTAATCATTTCTAATACCTTAACATAATCTGTGGATAACGATCTTCTTACGCTAAATATATCTCCAATTATTATCTATGAAATTGCTATTCTAACTACCTGCAACATTCACCAAAGACAAAAACAACGCTTACCTTTAGTCTACAACAAAAATCTTTATTGACAAGTTCAAGTTTAATGACAAGAAAGTAAACACATACAAACTTTTAACAAAATCAGCCACAGACTAAACTGTCAGAAACAAATCTGTTTCCTTTATCAAATGTTCCTCTCCTTTCTATAAACATGTTCTTCCTTTCCAGCTACAGAGTTAGAAATATTCAGATAGTACTTACGAAACAAGAACAAAAATCCATATCTAGTCCCACTAAAATTTATCACATCAGTGAATCTAATCTAACATTGAAAATCATTCACCTTGAGATATGTGAAAAACAATCGCATTATATAATCACACAAGCAAACCTAATGCAGTAAAATCAAATCACAGATCTTAAAGTGGCAAATTTAAACAAACACATCTGATTCAATTTGAAGTAACCTTTTGTTATATTTTCTCTCAGTGGAGCAACAACTTTTGTGACTGTTAAGCTGTAACTTTCATTAGCCATTCATAGATATCATTAAATCATTTCTATACAAGCCGAATGAGCCTGAAGTGAATATGTTAGGCAATGGTATGCGTTTAAAAAATGGAGTTGCTCGTTTTTTAAACTTAAAAGTAAGTTTGCACTTCTTATTTCCTGCAGAATATTAGATTGTGGTGGTAATATATTACCATTTCAAACAGGGAGCAATTCTAAAGTGACCATTTGCTCTGAAGCCCAAAGTGGAACACATTGTAAATTGTAATATCATTCCACACAAAAATGAAATTAATAAAAACCAAAATTTAGTAGGATACTTTACAAATGTTAGTTCTTATATGTAATTTGGAACTTATGTACTTGTACTGTACACGGACCTTGCACTGAGCTGTCTCCCATACTTTTCCACATATGAGATTTTTCTTTAGCAGCTCAGGTGCCGCATTTAAGAAACCCTAAAACTCAAAACAGGTTTTGTGAAAATTTTAGTTTTACAACCTCCAATCATTTCAGTGTTGACACTTGATGCTCAGGTTTCTATTATGTCCATTGGGGATAAAACACGCTGAACAGAGTCGTTGGTTCCAAGTAGACTCAAAATAAACTGAACTTATTTTGGGCATAATGTCGCGTTTAAGCCAGAAGGGCGTAAGTTACATTTACTAAATTTTACAAGGGAAGTTTTTCGAAGCGAAATAAGTCTTTGGGTATTTTCAGTTCTTTATGCCTTTGTTGCTATTTGAGTTTTACTATTTATTTTATATAGTTGTTCATAATGTACAAATGTTACGTTCTACATATCTTTAATCAGTCGCCTTTTTGTGCACTAGTGGCAACTTCTAAGAAAATTCATTTGCTCTGGTTTGAACGCGACGTTATTACCATTGTTTATAATTTGTTTTTGTTTGAAGTGAGTGACTAGTTCAGTTCAACGCTTATCAACTGGCACTTCAGATAGTCCTATATTCCACTCTTACAGTTTATCACAAGTTACATGCTGCGTAATACACGAAACCTCGACAAAGAATTTATCTAATGCACGTTAAATAAAAAAAAATATTTTAATCTATATTTGACTACACTGGTCCTGAAGACAGAGAAACCCAGTTGAAAAGTTCAATATATTGAAGTGGATAGACCGTTGTTCCAAGTAGTGGGAGCTAGTATGCTTCATAAAAGTAACACGCAGTCCTTCACCAACACATTCTTTGAAATTTGTTTAGTTGCATTCTGACTAAATAAGAAAGAAACAGATTATTATATTTAAAAAAAACTGTTTTAAATCGTTGATTGTCTTCAAAACTTCAATAGCTAATGTATTTTCTTCTTCAGTGTTTAAAACAACTTCGCTAAAGATCGTTGCTCTATTTGGACTAAATAAAATTAAAGTTCTGAATACAAATTTTGGAAAAAAAAAAAGACTTTCAATATAGTTCGACATTTACTTTGGCTTAGAATATATAATTTAAAAGCAGGAAATTCAATACTAAATTTATCTCACCGAACATCACTATTTGAAACTGCTTTTCGGCTTAAAGGATATTTTAATTGAAGCTTAGAGTTAAACGCGTACTTCTTTTGTGCGTTGTAACTGTTAGTATCATGCGCTCACGTTATTTGAAGCTTTATTCGAAGTCACTGAACGCTGTGAACTGTTCAGTAGCAACACTACACAAAGAGACAAAACTTGAATGCCGAGGTAATATCACGCAGTGGAGTGGACAAATTTGCCAACTGGACACTTACTTTAAAAAAGCGGCACATTTTCGAGTCCCCAGATTTTTCGGGAGACAGACTTCTGTAAAGTGAGACTGTCCCGCCGTGGGACCGTTGGTCAACTTAAGCAATTCTCAATTTTAAAGAGACAAGCACTATACACAATTAATAGAGGTAGCTATTAGTCCACAAAATCGTACCAGTCCTGCTGCTCCTCGCCGGCCCGTGCAGTCTTAGGTGTTAGTCCAAGGCCTCGAAGGTCCCGGGTTCGAGTCCCGGCAGGGGCGTGGATTTTAACTGGTTGTAAATGGGTGAATAGTGACGGGCCGAAGTCGAAAGTTACTAGACTGCCCCATATAAAATAAAGTTTACCTAAGTTTACCATCCTGCTGCTCCTCTAACATACATTCACTCACCACCGTAGCCATTTTTTCTCTGCACTTTTGCTCACTGGCTCAGTACAAAGTATGAGTGTGGTCATGTGGTGCTCCCTAGTGATACCTTTTAAAAATACTCACGGATATATTTTGTTATCTCTCACCAGTTTGTAACCTATATACTGACTTTTATTGTAGGTTAATCTTAAATAAGATTGGACGACCCATTATAGTATTTTTATATTTCAAGGATTTTCAACTAAATTCCTCGATAGAGTGGTTTCTTGATTCAATTACATATTTTGTAATTATTACTAAATATCCGAGGACAACGTACCTATTGAAGCCCGTATAGTAAATCTAACCTAAATTCTTCTAATGGAAAAAGCTAACAAAGTGAAAGAATCTGCCAGGCACTCCTTTTAGAGTCAACATGAAAAACGGCCACTGAACTCAAATCCGACATCTTTTCTCAATCTGTTTAGGTTGAGACTCTCATCTGCGTTACGGACGGACAGACAAAGTAGTATTAAAAGAACCGAAATTCATTGAGGTCCACTAACACTCAAAGCACGCTGAAAGTACTGTAGTGTAAGCAAACGGTGGACTTAGTTGCATTTCTGATGCATGATAGGAATTGTTACGAAGAAATAACGTGTACATTAGCTATTGGACCAGTTGTCCAAGTTTCAAATTAAACCAAGGTTTTGTGTAACAATCTTCATTTTTCACTGATTTTATCCATTTTCTGCCCTTTGTGACATTTTCTGCCCTCAATGCCATCTAAATCAAAATTAAAACTCACCAACACCGAGTGCAAAATGAACTGAATCATCATATTGTATGAAAATAAGGTCGTTGATGTATATACGTATACCGTAAAAATTTATGGATACAAAACTCTCTTAAATGTAACACTAAATGGTAAGTGGATTCGTTGTACATTAAGTGCAATCAGCGATCTCGTGAACCAGGAACTCAAAATGTTCACCACATGCATTCTTCTGATAGATATATTTCTGAAACGTATTCTTTGTTTATGGTCACTATTTCAGGAGTTCCGTTACACGCCATTGCACCAGCTTGCATTCTTAATTTTGTGTGCATTTTGAATAATGAAACTATCATTAACTTCAAACAGTATTTATTATTGAGAGTGTCTACAAAGATATGTGGTATAGCACGTAAAGTTAAATATTAATAAAGAAAGAGAAATGTATTTAAAATTGACAGCCAGAAATTATAATTTAATACCTTGCTAGTTTTAGTACATTTGGGCAAAGAAATTTAACCAACATGTAGCTTATTTTTCAGCTAAATGTAGTCTCAAAAAACATCATTGTTGTGATTTGGGTCTACGTTATTGTTCATAAATCCTCACTTAGGCAAAATTTTATACTACAATTCTGAATACTGAAAAGGAAGAAAGAGATTAGATGTTATGTAAATGGGACGGTCTAATATTCTTCCCTAACAATATTACTAGCTTAATACATTCCGAAAATAAATAATAAAGAAATGAATTAAAACGTTCCTATTAACAAAAAGTAATACATGCTGTCTTCATTAAAATGGAGAATTTAAGTTAAGAAATAAAATGAAAGATGGCTTTGTAAGAAGATATTAAGTTTATTTCATGAGATATAACAAGAAGGGAGGGTAAACAATTACGATGAAGTTACTAGGGCAAAGTAAATATGTTATATAAAAGTGAATTTAAAATATATGTTTACTTAGCTTTTATTAGAAATTTTTCCGCTTGGTTTTATGCTTCAAAGTTACGCTGCAAGTAGGAAATTCATATTGTTATCGTAAAAGAAGAAAATGTAAATTTAGTATATAGGGTTACTGAAGATTCCTTGAATTTACGTACAACTTGTTTCGATTGTTTCAACTAATCAAGTTATTTTCTCATATAGTTGAACGACTTACAACAACCAGACAAGTCCAAAAATTTACTTTCAAGGCTTAGCGTTGAACTCCCATTAAGAATTAGCGCTGATGATGTCAGTCCGAGGATCATGCACAATCGTACAATTAAGATTAGGAATGAAAACTAAGAAGTTGTACCAAATACCTATAGAGGGCTCGATACTAGCGACCCTAGCGTTTATTGGTAATGAAAAATTCAAAGTAGCCAATCAAAGATAAATAACAATTGATTCCAACATTGTATTTCCTGTGCGGAAAACATTTGCAGAAGTATAAATTCGTTAAATAATTAAGAAACATGAAAATCATATCAATTTGTCGTGAACGCCTGCCTTAACGCTCACAAGTAAAGTACCCGAAGTGAGTACTCGAGTTGCTCATCAAGTGATACTTTAAATTGAAGATAGTAACTAGTATAGTATACCTGTGAAATCCTAGCTGCAGAGCTCCAGAAATAAAAAGGTTATGGCGGGGTCAAAGTTCAAAGAGAAAGCGAATACTATTGAAACAAGTCACAACGAAAGGTAGAACAAACGTCAGAAGGACATGGTTTTGAATTGAAATGCGATTCATGTGAAAGAAAGAGGCACGTACAAAGTACTACACATTGATACAATCAATATGTAAGTCGTCAATGAAGGCGTGTGATAAGCAGATACTTTGCTCACAATGAGCACACTTGACAAAAGAGATGTTCTCACATGAGGTCTTGTAACACTCGTCACGTATATTAGAATCAAAACAATAATGCAATGTAGAAATCCAGGGCTCGGGCTCCTCATCCAAGTAAGTAGCCACTTTTGTAAAACGCAAACCTGATCATGTTGCGAAATCGTGAGGCGCTGAATTGGAAGAGAGTGAAGGACTGCATTCGTAAAATGTTATCCCGATGCCAGAGATTAATTTCCGAGGAAGCGATAACTGTGTCAGTAATGAACCTGATAAATGATTTATATGGACGAAAGAAGTAAACATCAAGTGGTTGGATGAAACCAGTGCAACCACCAGGAATTAAACGTTTGAACAGTGTTATATGATTAGGGCATAATTCATTTGATACGTTATCATCCTTATTTGCACTCCATGAATCCAGCAAAAGCAAGGCTTTCACGATCGGCAGGCAGGCTATTCCAGAATACAGAATAAAACTCTTTTAAATCACTTTGTTCATGTTTGCAGTCTTTCCTGGATGGGACACTATGTTATCGGGATCTTTTTGCTTATTTCCTGGAAACTGACCACTGGATTCGGATACAAGAACGTACATCGGACGCAATATTTCACCATCCATGGAAATAACCGGCATGATCATATATGAATGAATAGTAGCACTGACTGATCCAAATGCACCCGTACCTTTAGTCCTATGAGTCCTGTATGTGGAGTTCCTTGTCAAATCGACTTTGATCAGCATTTAATACTTGACGAGGATTCAGGTCTTCTAGTAACATAGGTTCTTTCATGTACGTAATAAATGTCGTAGATAAGTG
>JAGDQP010007413.1:0-18943 GCA_022664845.1 Lepisma saccharinum | reverse complement strand
AAGAGTCCTGTCGTGTATAATTGCACATCTCTCGACCATTTCTTTGAATTTATCGTGAACTGCTGCATTAAGTTTCTTATAACTGGGCTTTTGCCTTTTTTTCTCATATTCAAAGAGGATGTTTTTCGATTGAATTAATCTATACTGTGACTTGACAGATGAAAATATCCTTCGTTTCTTTTCCGGGTTCTCATTGTGTGTCCAAAACATGTAAGCTGCTTCTTTATAATCATCGTCCAAGATGTGCTTTTGTTTTTTTGGCGAAGGCTGATATTCTTCACCTGAAGAAGCTACAGGTATCGGAGACTCTTGATGTGTTTGAGAACCTTGCGATGTACTTGGCATTTCCTCATCAAAGACGTCATCACCGTAGTCTCCATCATCGCTTTCATCACTGTCACCAGCAAATCCAAGAGTTCTAACTTCTTCTATGATTTCCAGCTTGTCCTCAAGTATCTCCACTATTTGTTTGTGAAATGAATCTTCATACCTATTCATTCTCCTATTAACAAATCCATATTTCTCATACAGAGCATGAACGATAGCACCTGCTTCCATTCTCTGGAACGAAAAGAAAAAAGAACTTTTATTAACATCAATAACAGGAGCAAACATGCACAAGGACATTCATACACGAATAAAAGAAAGCGGGATATCAGGCAGAGAGAGGGATATCATTCTACACATTACATTAATTGGGAGCAACGTACGACGTATTACCATCGGGATAATCAGCAAAACATGGACATCACAAGCAGCTAAATTCGCTTTCTATTTGAACTTTGACCCGCCATAACCTTTTTATTAGTGGAGCTCTGCAGCTAGGATTTCACAGGTGTACTATACTCGTCACTAGCTTCAATTTAAGGTATCACTTGATGAGCAACTCGAGTCCTCACTTCGTGTACTTTACTTGTCAGTCAATTTTATCTTGTATTTCTTCAAGTTGAGCTCAAACACGAGAATGCTACGTAAACTATCAGTTCACTAACCATTCGACCACTTTCTTCGCTGTGAGAAAGTGCTATATTGGAAATATTTATCGTTTTCCTGTTTTTGGTTGTAACTTTTAATGACCGATTTATCTTAACAGGTACAATATCGTGTTAAAGTTTGTAGGATATTTTTATAACTACCCCATGTACATCAGAATGAACCGGCTATGACATCAGACTATGGATATATCTATACTGTTTGTTTAGACTGATAAGTCATTGGTTGCTATGGCAAAAAAATAAATTGTACCTTCACAATCAGTTCAATTTTTTTTTTTTTACTTTTATACATTGACACTTCGGAATGTTTGCTTGTAAAGGATGATGTTGTTTGGTAAGCACAATCCAAGATAGAAGGACGAGAAAGACGATAGGCAGGACCTTAATTAGAGGTAGCCTTGCCTGATGCGACTGAGAAACGCTCTGCTATTCCTCAATGTAGAATAACCAATGTGAGCAAGATGTGAACCTGATATCTTTCTCTTTTCCACCTTTAATTCGCCTCAAGGAAATATTTGTATAGGTCTGAATTTTCGCGACATGAAATATATTTTTTATATTTGATTTTTGATGTATGGAACGTGTATGTGGTAGTGCTGTAATGGAAGTGTACGCTGAATTCTATCGTTTACTCTGCTCTGACATATTACGTGACATCACAAGCGAGAGTCCTTCGTTAACTTCGGGTTGCTTTCATGTTGGGAAGGCCGGTTTAACTCGGCCATTGTATGTTCCAAGGTAAGACTCATAAGTCGTATAATTTTGGAGCTTGTTATTGACATAATGTCACGAAGTGTTTGATTGATTTATTGAGTAAAGTTTGGAAGTAGGCTTGTGGTAAGTCTGCTGGTCTTGTTTTTTTAAATTAATGACCTGGAAACATTTTTTTTTAATCAATAAAATACTTGGTGACATTTCTTTGTAGAGTATGCTCCCTTTGGTATTGTGATTGTGTATTGTAGTATGTTAAGGTATTTTCCTTGGTAGTATTCTCAGTAACCTATTTAGTTGTTTCTTTTTTCGTATTTGAAATTCACTGGGATACTACGCGTGTTAAAACTTTTCAAGTATTGTGTTAAGGGAGCCGTGTGACTTTGCGTGATACGTTAGTAGCCATATTGAAGAAAGTTTTGAACTTGTTACGATTTATATTGCTAGTTGTTACATTTGTCGGAAGTTATTTTGTTAATGAATTAAATGGCAATCTTTGTTACAAGGCTACTTTTCTTGCGATAGTAGTGAGCAGAACCCCCCCCCCCCAATAAATATTACTATTTCAATTGTGGTTGACGCATGTCGCCTCAGAATGTAACTTAGGTTTAAACATAAATCAACTGTAAGTGTGAAAGAGTATCAGTTAATGACTTAGAAACCTATGAGTAAAATGTTAGTGGGCAAACCTCTGGCCTTTGGCAGCAAGAACGAGCCGACGTCGGTAGTTGACCGACGCTGGCCCAACTACCGGATGTTGCACAAAATCTGACATTCTGCCGACCAGGGTGGGTCGACGTCAAGCGGCCAATCGCTACCTTCCACAAAACACAACCATTATAAAGAAATCAAAATAGAGAATAGAAAATAGTTGTTGTCTATTAGTACGCATATTTAGTTGGAATTTGTTTATTGCGTTCGTGATGATGTATTAATTAGTATGTAAATTTTCCAAATTTCTGCAACAAGATTTTAACCTGGAACCTTTCGATTTGTAGCTCGTCGCTCTAACTATTCGGCTATGGAGGCATGTTCAGAGTATCTAATATTTTACGATCCTTTTATGGTACGAAGATTGTTTCTGAATTAAATATATGCGCATAAGTTTAATTTGATAGTCGATTGGATCTCGTGTTAGGGTTATGACGGCTCCTTCTTTGATAATCCTCTCCCATCACCCGTCCATTAGATAATCGATAATATTGCTGTAGTACGGTAAGGATCTGCGTTAGCAAATGAGCTGGGTTTAGCGGTCGGACCATATACTGTACGTCGTCATGATCGCATCCGTTTCGGCATCGCCTCTGAACCAAAGACGGCCCACTTGCAACATCCCGCCACGTTGGCAGTTACCTTAAATCCATACGTTAAGCCTACGTATTTTTGTAGCCCAAATGTTGACTCGGTGGATTCCACAGTCCAGCCACCTTCGAGTCACCTGTTTAACGGGAGCCGTCATAAATCCAGACGTCAGCCCACCAACATGATCGACAATTTGTTCATGGAGAATCTTTCGTCGCGCTCGTGTAAGCGGTACGCTACTATTACTGAATTCATAAAAAATATTCCAACACAATTCAATTACAGGTTCTGTAACGATTATTATTATTATTATTATTACGAGTGTGTAAAGGGATAAGATTTTCTAAATATACGTGAAATGAATAACGTAGTGGTTTGAATATTTACCAAATACTCCAAATTCTATTTCTTAATTTATATTAAACATCCATCCATGCTCCTAAATATTGATCATGACTAAATATTTTCTTATGCTTAACTAAACAAATTTAGTCATAATTATTTATGTTCAGCGAGAGTGGGTAAATAAAATTATCAAACAGGCTAACCAAATCTTTTTCGTTTAATGACTAAATCATTTGTGTTTAGCGGTGGTATTTTCTCTCTCCTATGTAGCTCAGTTGGTAATCTAAAGATCCTGGGAAAGATCCCAGCGGCCGCCCATTCTGACTGAGCTTCTTTTTTTTTTTTCAGGAAAATTCGGTCAGACCAGGCAAATGTCGTGGTGATACCTTCAAACCTGGCCGAGTTTCCTTCAATATTCTCTTACACCAAGTTCATTCCAGTGTAGGTGCATAATTCTACAAACTTCGCTACAAAATCACAAAGGCGAGGTCAGTTAGTGTGTTCGACTTCTTATTCCTCACTCACCACTGACAAGAACACTTAATCTGTAAATCAGTCGATATAAGCTTATATGTGGCGTTTAGGAAGAGAAAGAGGGATTCAAGGAGTTACCACTGGAAGTTACCTACCTGAGGTGGTTTACAACTTGAAGGAATAACGTCTCTAATTGAAACAAGAAAAAAATACTTCCTCTAAAAAAATGACCATACCTAGGTATATTCGCGATGTCGGAGTTAAAGGTGGGATCGCTATAAATGACACATCCGCACAGGCAATTGCGTAAAATCGCAATCGAAGTTGTACCAGTGATTGTATTTATGAAAAAAGCAGTGCAGCATCAAGGAAATTCCTGATACAACGATTTCATTATCAAGTAATTGAACATTTAGGAACAATAACGGTGTAAGTCCTCTTACGCCGTTATTGCTCAAAACACATATCAATAATCTTCAACGTGTATACTAATAGACGTTTCAATTCAAACATCATGTTTCTACGATCGTCCTACTTCATTTTATGACCAAATGATGCATATGACCCACATTTAATTTTCAAAATCCAATATCAAATAACAGTAATTATGCACTTACACTGTTCTAGCACCTAGCTCGTTTGCTAATTCAACATGTTTTACGTCATTTTTTTGGAAAAATTATGTCATTCGTGACGACTATATCTTGCCCGATTTTAAATATATCTAGCTCCAAAACCACGCAGATTTCAATATTTCCTAAGAGAAACTTTTCTTTTAGGGGTCTAATTTGAACTGAGAACCTATCTTTCAATTTATGACAAACACTTTCAGAATACCCTATATTAGTTCCCTTGTCTCTTCTTCCTCCACTCCTTGCTCTGATATTCATTCACTGGCACACATCCTCAATCGTTTCGTTTTCTTTTCACGTTCATTCTCAATCTTTGTTTTGCTTTATCTATTTTCCACCATTTGTCACAGTAAGTAAGCAGAGTGTTTGATTCCAAATGTAGGGATATTTCCATTTTGACAATTCTCTTTGTTTGTCTATCTCTTCATATTCTTCACGCTCTTGCTTTTGAGATATTTCTCTAAGAAATCATGCCTAACGCTCTTTCCTTCTATTTTCAAGTCATGATTATTCTTAACACAGGAAAGGCACAGTATATTTCCATTGAAGTCTATTTCTGAAAATCCTTGCTGCCACTCATGCCTAACGAACGACAGATAAGAACGGAAGTATTTATCCTCTCGATTTCACAATCGTTTCTGGTGGACATATTCCTTCTTCTGTCTCTGTATGTTATGCCAGAGATAAATTAAACGAACGAATGCTAGAGATTTTTCTCGTCATTTGGCGCCAATACGTCATTTTGCGTAATTTCTGAACACTAAAAATCAGTTTCTTAAAATTGAGAAAAAAAAGTCCTTATTTGTGCACGGAGAAACAGTTTTCTTAGAAATTAGATATGAGCTTGAAAATGAGAGCATGCCGGTTTGGAAATGAGATCAATTATCTTATTTCCAAAATGGCATATTCTCATTTTCCATTAAATGAGAATACTCATATCTCATTTCTAAGAAAACTGTTTATCGGTGCACAAATAAGGACTTATTTTCTCAATATTAAGCAACCGTGTTTACTGTGTAGTGGTTATTATTAAGCTTACGCCCTATATTGCGAGATCTGACTTAATGTTATTTATAGAAATTACTTTGTGTGTGTCCTTCTGTCTTTCTGCTCTATGTGTCCTTCTGTCAATAACTTTCAACTAAGGAACTAATAGAACTACGAAGGTAGTTGAGGTGTAATTTCAAAGCACCCGGCGAGGCGAGGTGATTTAAAAGTCACTTAGGTCATCTGTGTTCTTTCGTCGACAACTTTCAACTTAGGAATTACTAGGGCTATGAAGGTCTCGGCGAAACGTTTCGAACGACACATCGATCATTCAACTTGGACGCTTGCTACTGAAGCCTGGCGATAGTACACTATGCAATATTCAGTCCAGACTGAACTGAACTAAAACCGATATCAGGACTAATAAAATACCTTGCAGGCATCACTCATTCAGTAAATGAAATCAAGCCATTAACAAATCAATTAGCAACAATTATATTTAGCACCTTTTTATTTAAAATATGAAACCATCATGCACGTAGACAATATAAATACACATAAATGAGAGTCGCGGTGGCTCAGTGGTTGATCTATCACCTGTGGTACTTGTGGTCCTCAGTTCGATCCCTGTCCATGCCATGTAGACTTTGTTGTGTACAAACACCTTGTGAGTAGGTTCTCTAGGAGTTTCTTCCGTTTCCTCTCACTTTCTTCATCCCACCAACTCTCCCATCATCATCCATAAAACCTGAACCAAAATATCCTAAAGGCCTTAAATAAAATTCACAATCAAAAGAAGTGATATCGACAATAGGGAAAATATGTGACATTCCATAAAACGAATGTCTATAAGAAATCGTTTCTTTAAGTATAGATTAAATTTGTTTGTTGCAAATATTGTTTATAGGATTGATTTAACAACAGGTTCGCTAACCAACAAAAATATTACAAACTGTTTGCTCGAACCGATGCAAACCAGTTGAATATCACTACTGAATATATTAACTTACAAATAATTGAAGCCAAATTAAATCAAAATTGTCATATTTATGTCCGACGTTTTGCTTTCTAATTTACAAGTTGTATAGTCCATCTAACGTCCATTAGATTCAACGTTAATGCATAATAAATATTGCACAAGAAAACTCAACTTCAATGTAATACAATCAATACAAATTTCAACGGTTAACTTACATACGATAACGTTTTCAGAATAATTCAAAATAAAAAAAAATTAGTAGAATTAAACAAGGGACTAAACATAATCTTGATTATATCATAATCCAAAGTAATTTAAAAGTTAAACAATCTTTACAAATAAAAACAGCTAATTTTTGTACTGTCTTCGTCAGTTATTTTGGACAACGGGAGTAAATAGGCTTTCTATGCTCAGAAACAGAACACGGATAGTTCCTCACGGCCGGGTAGCGGTCTGAGGCGTTTGGCCAACGGCTCGAACGTTCCGGGTTCAATTCCAGACAGGGGCATGGGTGTGAATTTTAACTGGCTATAAATGGGCGAATCGTGACGGGCGGAAGTCGAAAGTTACTAGACTGGCTCATATAAAATAAAGTTTACCAAAGTTTACTGATAGTTCTTTTTATATACCATTTCTAATTCTTTTGTCATAGACTAAAAGCTTACACATAAAAAATTAACGTAACGTATACTTAATGTAAGTAACGTCTAACTAAAGTATATGCTAACGATCCAATAAGTCAAAGGAATTTGTGAATCAACAGATTCTAATACATTGTTTCTGTTATTAAGTTCGTTGCATTGCGTTAGTTTTTTGTCCACTAGCCCTAAAGCAAATGAATCATTAATCAGGTTATGTTCAGAAAAAAGAATATAATAAAACAAATTAGTTCAGTGCAAATTTAAAACAGATAAAACCTTTGCAGAAAACAACAATGACTACATATTAGGTAGATTTCGAAGAAAAATATACCTATTGAGATCGATACGATATGAAAGTATATATTTATATATAATAATAAATCACAGACATATTCAATCCACTAGTGGATGAGGCCTTTTCCCAAAGGGAGGAGTTGGTCTACTGCTCCCACGCTGACCAGACGGGTTGGGAGAGGAGAGCCGAAGCTCTCACAGTGATCGCCACTGTCTTTTATTCACAGCAGCTCCCCAATTATCCTCACGATGCTGGGTCAACACCGAAATTTTTTAGCCCCCACCGGGAATCGAACCCGGGACCGCTCGCACTGAAGTCGAGCGCGCTACCGACTAGGCTACGAACTAGGCTACCGACTAGTAAAAAGTAATAGATTATTTTTGAATGACATTGAAGGCTTGACTTACCATAGTTAGAATGATCCGATTTAGGTCACATATGCGCCGTTTTGTTCGATAACGTGTTGCCATTTGGAAGGTAATATCATGATGCCTCTCTCATAGAAGCCCTTGTCCCTATTGGCAAGAAATTGAGACAGTCGATGTTCACAAGCCTCTCTTGACGCGAATTTTGCACCACCAGCAAACGTGTTCGCCATGGACAGGAACAGATGGTAATCACTCGGTGCCAGGTCCGGACTATAAGGTGGATGCATAAGAACCTGCAAACCAAGCTCCCGGAGCTTCTGGCGAGTCACTATCGATGTGTGTGGCCTCGCGTTGTCCTGGTGGAACACAATGCCTCTCCTATTGGCCAAAGCTGGCCGCTTCTGGGCGATTGCTGCCTTCAGACGGTCCAATTGTTGACAGTATAGTTCCGAGTTAAGGGTTTGGTTGTAGGGGAGCAGCTCATAGTTAGATAATTCCCTGCCAATCCCACCAAACACACAGCAAAACCTTCCTGGCCGTCAATCCTGGCTTCGGCACCGTTTGCGCCGGCGCACCGCGCTTCGACCACGATCGTTTTCGCGTGACGTTGTCGTAAGTGATCCACTTTTCATCACTAGTCACCAACCGCTTCAGAAATGGGTCGCTTTTGTTGCGATTCAGCAGCGATTCGCAGATGGAAATGCGGTCCATGAGGTTCTTTTGCGTTCACTCGTGTGGCACCCATACATCAAGCTTCTTTGTGTATCCAGCCTTATACAAATGGTTCCACACGGTTTTTTGTGCAATGTTTAGCTCTTGGGCAATCGAAACTGCTTACATGACGGTCGGACGCGACAATGTCCATGATTTTATCGACATTTTCGACACGTGGCCTTCCAGTGCGTGGTACATCTTTGACGTCAAAATTACCGGAACGGAATCGACGAAACCAAAATTGCGCGTAATTGGCTGTTACAGTATCAGGACCATAAGCACTATTCACATTTGCAGCCGCCTGGCTTGCGTTTTCGCCTTTATCGAAGAAAAACTGTAAAATATAGCGTATTTTCTCTTTGCTAGTTTCCATTTTGACGCGCGCTCACATAACACTGAGTCAACTCATCACAACTATCTGAACGGTGTTTGTAGTACGCAATCTCATCGTTTGAACGCCATCTCGTTGAACCCGATCGGACTTATACAACGCGAGCTACAGATCACTGAAGTCATCTATTGGCAAAATAATGGATTACTTTTTACTACACCAGATATATAGTGATTTATAAATTTTAGTAGTCATATTATTTAAAATAAAACGGTGGTGCGATTACCGAGTATCATGCTCAGGTTAATATTAATTTTCCGTATAACCACGTATATTTGCTATGAGTGACCCACGCCTTTATTTTTAGTTATACGAAGCCTAAAGTTTACAAATAACTGAAAAATGTTTTCTAATTTTTAGTATATTTTTTATTTAAGCGTGGGTTTGAAATTTTTAAACATAAATTTAACTTCCTTTTAGTGCATTTATTATTTTATACAACGTCCCATTACGAATTATGAAGTTGCCTGCTGTTATCTTGCGTTTTCCTGCAGTACTATGCAACCTCACGAAACATGAAAGCATAATTGGCTGCCTGACCACCAGGCGTTCAGAGCAATAATGCATTTTCAATATGGGTCTGCGCCCATTTTGCTGTACAAAATTCAATTTTTTTAGTAACTGAACTTCTGTATTGGCATGAGGGAACAACTGTGCTAAATTTGAACTGGACAGAAAATACGAGCAGACAAAGAAAGTAAATAAAGGCATGGATAAAAGAAAAAGAACTCCGTGAAATCACCTAAACCCACAATATTTCTAGTTTCCTCTACAAATAAACAGACTTCCCTATCAAAATTATGGTCAGAACATAATAATATTGTAGTGCTTTAAAAATTATAGTTTCATATCATGAATTCTTCCAAAATGTGCACTGATTGATTAATTCAGCTACTAAAGAAAAGAATAAAATGGGTTTTTAAGAGCACTTTCCACCCCCACCCCCTGCTCTTTAAGTTTTTACATCACCTCCCTCTTCTATTAAGTGGAATTTTTGTGGGAGAAACTTTCGAAAGACATCGTCGCATACATCTTTCTGAAAGAACTTAAAAGTCGATACGCCGCAGTGACAATTGGAACAAGATTTTCCTTTCTTTTCCCTTTTAGGTTGCTGAACGCCTTCAGCGTCCTTCCGCAACTTAATTCCACTTTTCAAAAAGAAGATCTCTCTCTCTCTCTCTGAGTCCTTTCTGTTCCTTTTTTTGTTCTCTTCACTTTACCACAGCTGTTTCCACTTTTCCTAATTCTTCTTAATGGTTTTGGAAACAGCTGTTGCCTCCTGCAGTCGAACTCAAATTTTAACAATCAGTACAAAACTTTTCTGGCAGTTTTTCTTTATCATGCCTCGAAAATGCTGTCTTTTCTTTTCTGGACTTAACCCTGTTTTATTTTCTGCTGTTTCTTTGCGTGGTTTATCACTCTTTACCAGTTAAATAAATTTTAGACAATTTTGTGTCATTTATGGGTCAAGTTTATGTAGCTTAGTTAGAGCTAAGAACAGCCCCTTTCTTTCGTGCAGCGAGTTATTCAGTAATTTTAAATCAAAAGGTGGCTCACTGCCTTGTAATCAATGAGTCCCCGTTTTGATGTACGGAGGAGACGCAAGTGATTTAGAGTGAAAATTTCAACTCAGGAATAAACTAGGGCTAGCAAGGTGTAGAAGTGTACTTGGATAGGCCTCAGCGCTGGGAGTTCAAAATACCTAGATCGCCCAGATCAGATTAGTGGGTATACATTTGCAGATACTTATATGCTTTGTTTAAACGCTCAGTGCTAAAACCTGGCAGTAGCCCATTTGCACATTCCTCAGACTGGACTCCACAATATTTGTTTTGTTACCTATAGATGAAAATGGCGATTTGGCAAATCGAGTTATTTTATTACCCGTAAGCCAACAAATGGACTAAGGATTATTTTCTGTGTGGTGGACACGATAATTCAAAAATGTTTTATTTGCTAGTTCAAATATTTATCAAATGACAGCAATTATTGCGAACCGTTTTAAACGTCAAACGATAGAATCAAGTCTAATTTCAAGATGGCGGCAAATAATAAAAACATTAAAAAGGTTCTTTTAAAAACACATCACGTAAGTCTCCTGTAGTTAACACTATTATTTAGAATAATAATAATAGATAAGAGTAATCAAATTAGGATTAGTAGAGTGAAATAACATTTTTCTAACAACTGTTGATTTCATAAACGTTTACTTGTGATTACTAATTACAGTTAGGAAGTTCATTGCTTAAAAATGGTTTCCAAATCATACAATATTCCAATATCTTTACATTTTTTGTAAGAAAAAAAAAATAGTCTCCAAATTGAAACCTTTAGACTCTAAAGTGAAATAACAGAAAACTGTGAACCAGTTTCAAATGGTCATGACGGTGGTAAACCTGACAAAGAAGAATCATAAATATAACAGGCGGAAACAATATGAAGGAAGTGTTAAGAGTGACATTTCAACATTCCGTTACTCAATTTTGTAAGTGACTTTGAAATGTGATTCTAGTCTAATGACAAACAAGGGTCGCTAATAGCCTACATAATACAGCCAACAAACCATTAAATAAGAATATAACCCAACACTATTCTGCTCATGATTGCTATGCACCTAATACACATTTAAACCTAAGTGATCCAATAAAATCTATTCCGTTAGAAATTATGTAATACTCTGGATGAATAAAAGAAAGAATAATACTTTTAATTTTATTATATATTTGTGTCCTAAAATTACTTTTTTTAAGTTTATTTATTTATACACATTAGAAATAATAATATTAATTACTATTATATTAATAATGAAAATGGACGGAAGTATTAATACACAAATATGCATACGTAGGTATATAAAATAGGTATAGCTACAGATAAAGATATACGACACAAAAAATAGAACATTTGCAATGTTGTCACTCAAATACTCCTCCCTATTCAGAATAACTATTAACGATAATATTAATAATATTTCCAATCATCTACAAAAAATGAACATGACGACATTACCAAAATACATTTAATAATTATCCATTAGTGAAAAAAAGAAAAGAATACAATATATTATATAATACAGTATAATATATAGTACTTTCCCGACCAAACAACGGTTACTGTAAGCACTACAGTATTTCGGCTTTTCCAGTTATTATAGTTTTAAATACTAGAAAACAATGCATAGAAGGAAAATGTTACAAAAGGGTATTTTGATGCCAGAGAACTCACAAACATCATATACATACGAGTGTGTGTCTAAATATCTGTACGTGTAACACGCTTGCTTATGTCATCTACTGAAGAGGAAGTCAGAACGACACCGGAGTCCTTTTATTTTCTTCAGTCAACAAACAGGCTCCAACTTTGAATGCACTCAATTTCCTAGTCTTAATCTGAAAGTTTATCTGAGAGAGCAGCGTGGAACAAAATGTGGCTGCATTGGGATTATCTCTGGAAATAATGAAGCCATTTTCTTCTCTTTTCTCATCACATGTCCTATTTTCTGTTTTCATTTGTTTCGTGTAATAACATCAAGCTACAGTTTGCCTAGAGCAAGATAAAATATAATGTTATTCTGTGTGTAACATAGTTAGAATTTTAACTAATTTATTCTAGGTATTATGGAAACACAAAAGAAAATCTAAGAATTCCCAACTAATAAGAAACGTAATATCATATGTCGGCTCCATAAACCAAGGGATACAAATGACATCGACAAATAAAAAAGTTTGAGGTAATCTTTTGTATATTACCTGAAATATATGTGACACAATATTGTCATATTCTGTACAAAGAAACCTTAGATCGTACTGTGTCCATCTACAAAATATGATAGTTTTGTATCTCATATATTTCGAGTTATACATAAAATATTACCTCGAACTACTTTTATTCGTCAAAGCGACTTGTATCTCTTGGCTTCTGGAGTCGACATATGCTATTAAAAAGTACACACCTTGTGTTACATTTCTTTTATTGATTTATTTATACATATTAAATTCAATACAGAACAGAAAATTAGAATTAGCTTGGATATGATAAATATACATTCTAATAAATTATACGTGCAATATATCAGACAAAACATTTATACACTTACATTCAGAGGCTCTTCTACGGGATTTGTTTCTAAGCTGGAAAGTTGCACATGTTTTACACGTTGTTTCAAAGCGTTCTCACTGAATTTTAATCCTAGAAATAAATAAACTGAAAATATTCAGCGTTCTTTATTCTGCCGTGGCAGTATCGTACCTGACCACTTCCCTTTTGCTATCGTTATTTGAATTTTCCTGTTGAGAAAGTGCACTCTGTCTCTCTCCCTTTCTCGTATTAAAATTTTTCTGTTGCTGTTAATGGTTAGCAGGAGAGGGTTTTACTCTAGCTTAATACAGAGCAATTAGATCTGAGATAAAGATGAAATATAGCAGCTTAGGTCGAAGGTCTTCAATTGCTTTCTAAAGTGTTCGCGCCTTATCTTTGGGACGTTTTGATGATATTATTCGTAGTGTGTACGGAAGTGTGAAAAGAACTGCATGTAATTTATGACATTTGCAGACTGGGAGGAATATTGCACGACCAATAAAAAATTATTATTTTATACTCGGTTCAATGATAACATCCAAGGTATTTTAATAAAGAAACTGGACAGAAATTAGAAGAAATAACGAAAGTGTATGAAATAAAAATAAGACATTTCAATATGTTGATGGAAGCAGTACTTCTAATCACGCCATGAATTAAATTGAATTCATTTATGACCTTTAGGCATCTTTGGCTCAGACTGGGATAGGGTAGGCGAAAGGATGCTGAAGCTAGTCTTACTGAAGGTGCTATCCTGGCATTCGTCAGGTGAAACTTAGAGAAAGACTGGAAAAAACACCAGCCAGAATGGTCGGCCGTGGAGTTCGAACCCACGCGCCTACCCATTGCTGATGCAAAGTCCCTGACGATACAATCTGGACCACGATGGCTGGATTGTGACTTTCCCAGTTCAGTAGTACGGAAGTACAGACAAAAGAAAGGTACATTTTAAAATGATCGAGGAACTATTTATTCAATACTTTACATCTATCATCCGCAAGACTGTACCTATAATTTATTTTCGGAGGGGGGTTAAGATTTAGATATTATTCCTAACTGGTTAGGGGAGGATAGGTTAGGGTAGGATAGCTTAGGATTAGGGTAAGGTATAATTGTTTATGGTGGGATAGAGTATGTCAGCATGCATTAGATTAGTCAGGTTATGTTCGGTCCCTGCACTCTACTACAGGTATAGAAGAACTAAAGGGTGAATGCTGGTACCAATAATACAAAGCGCTGCACTGAACCCATTCAGTTCCAGTTTTTCTGCTGACATCCTCATTGTAGTTAGAGTCCACAAACCCACAATCCTAATCCTTATCATGGACAAACTTTATATTTATTAGAAGTACTCGAATTCTTATCTTTTCTCTCCTGTTCCTTTCTTAAATAGTGTTGGATGATTTCACTTTAAAATAAACTAGGCTTAACACTAGCAAAATTAGAATTTCTAAACTAGATCAAATTGGTATAGGGCGATCTAGGGCTGGGCCAGGTCAGATTGGGATAAAGTAGGGGGAAGAACGCGGGAGAGAGTCGGCAATGAACTACGTTGAAGATACCATATCTAGAATTTGTCTGGTGTGACTAGGGAAAACCCTGGACAACTTAAGTCACGATGGTCGGTAGCGTACGCTGGACCTCCCGAACGCAAAGTGAACTCTCTAACTGCTGTTCGTAAGTTTGTGGTACGAGATTGTACAAGATACGTAAGTTATTTCATGATACCTTAGTTAATTCGTGATATGCCATAGCACATGAAGAGTGGCAGAAAACTGTACATCTGTAAAGAAAAAGTCACTAAATCTTATATTACATACATGTGCTTGTCACCGTACTCAGAATACATTTTTATACATACACATACGATGACCTGTTCATCATCATAATTGAAAAGCCAAGAATGACACTCCAGTTGCTAAGATCATATTTCCCATATTATTTATCAGTATCCATAACGAACATTTTAAACAGTTTACCAATATGACATTCATGCGCAATAATACATAACTTCTACCTAGCTCTGATATTTGTCTCTGTTTGGCTACTTTCTTTATTTCATTACTCCACGCCCTTCAGATTCACTTTTCTACCACTACTGTACAAACAACTTCCTGCTAAGGCGTATGGCAGTCTAAAGCAACGCAATATTGGGAGATGAAAATAAACTTTCTGTCATCTGTCGGAGGAAATTGGAAGTAATTAAATCATTGGATACTGTACGAGAGCTTGTAACAAACTTATCACAAACTTACCAAAGTTTACCCTATTTTTTGTAGATATCCGTATGTACGTGGTATATGTCAAGAATAATTGTATATGGAAAAACACCTGAAAGGTTTTAATGCAAATTACTAGGAAAAATATACACAATGAATGCCGTATACACATATTTATTTATACTGAGCAACCAGAATAATAATTGAAGACCTGAATTGCAAGACATCCCAAATCCACCGGAGTATCTTTTTCAGTAAGAAAAAAAAAGTCCAAGGTCTTGGTATGTTATTCTTTTCAGCTGAAATTATTTTGTATTTAAAAAGGTTTTGAGATGGGATTAGGATGTAATGTTTATGCTAGTGGATAGCCCTTGGAACATAAATACCGACGAACAGAAAAAAATGCAAATGCGAAAAGAGTGGACTTGGGATGTTTTTCAATTCTGGTCTTCAATTGTCATAGAATCGTGGAAAACGAAAGATATTTCTATCTCACACAACAAATGAATTAGGTTATTCAACTACTTTCGTAACCGCAGAAAACCGTTAACGTTTCAGAATAAACGTCTTTGGAATAACAAAATATTTTACAGTTACGAAATACTAATTCTGTAAAAATAAAAAGATCGATACAGTTTTACACCCAACAAGACTGTAACCTGCAACCTCTGGCTCGTAAGCCCACTAGTCTGCCGCTTCAGCCACACATGGCTTATAGGAGAGAACATTTTAAGGCATAAGGGATGTATCTAAAGTGTTACGTACACTTTCACCCATTTTATCTCACAACTTGCCAAATAGTGAGTGTTAATAGTTTCGTATATTAGTGTCTGCTATACGAAGCCCGAAACTACCACACGAAGTCTGCTCACAAACTGAAATTCCCAGACCGTGTACTCTTCTTGTTAGACATTTTCAAGATTTTTTCCCCTTCTTTATATTTTCATTACTTATTAATATTTTAGTGACAAAATTTCAGGATATATTTGTTATTATAGTTTCCACATGTTGAGCTATGAATCGAATACCAACAGTTTACCTCACCAATGAGTATTCTCCTGAAGTCAGAAGGCACTGGTTCAAATTCGCACAGTCATGGCCATCTTGAATGAAGAATAAGGCTACTGCTAAATCCCTAGCTTCACTCCTAGCTGAAATAAAATATTTGAAGAGAAATGGTCTGCCGTAAAGCTTTTCAAAGAGAGCTTTTGAATCACATTTGTGGCATATTCTGTTTTCCAAAGGCTCTTTTCCTATTTTAGTTTTAAGCTCTTTGGCTTAACAAACTACTATAGATAGGACCCTGCCTAAGAAGGAGTAATGAAGTCAGCACAATCACAATCCACTTCTTCTTCATTCCAAGTATGCTTCCCAGTTGATATTAGGAGGCATACAAATACCGAAATTAGAAACTCCAACAAGGATTGAACCCGGCACCGCTCGAACCGAAATCGATAGTGTTAGTTGAGCAGATGCTCTTTGATTCTAATTAAGCCACCATTTTACAAAATGCAACATACTTTAAAAACTCTTAAAGTAAGTAAATCAATCATATAAAATAAGTTTATTCGCTTCAAGAGGGAAAGAGGAGATGCTTGATCATCAAATGTCTTTAATACGGTTTGGTATTTCAATTTGTTTTATAAAAAGGGACTGTTACTTCCTATCATGCTTTAAAATATATTTATAATGCGTTAACAAAATATGTTCTTATTGGTAGCAAAACATATTAATGCCTCCTTGGAAAATCTCTTTGAAGTATTATTCGTTTTGACATGTATAAAGAAGCATCGAAGATTGAAAAAAATGCAGGATGAGAAATTCTTATCAGAAAAGGAATTCAATTTCATGGCTTTCCTTTGTAAAGGTACCTTTCAATTGATTATAAAGGCTTAAGATATACAGTCCGAAAAGGAGGGCCGTTTAAAGAGGTCTATTGGAAACTGAAATGTGAAAGCTTTAGTATTTCGTTTTCTCTATAGAAATATTTATCATGGTCGCATTGCTTGTGCGATGAGATGACATCTGCACACGAGGAAATCATATCCAGCGAAATAGGGTATCACCAACGGGTAAAGTTTGTTCCTTTTTTAGTTTTGTCAATGAATGATATTTTAACAGGGGTGACTTCAATTCCGTAAGAGCGTACGCTAGGCTCATCTTAAGTTTCTAAGTACCTGAAAATTATGAAAAACCGAAAGACAATGTGACATGTTTTCAAAGTAGGCGAGATGATGGTTATGGAACTGTAAGGAAGGCTTTATGTGATTGAAACACAATACTTATGGTATAACATGATGGTGTATGTAGATCACCAAAACTTTAAGTACTACTTTGTCCAGTGGAAGATGAACCAGGTTTTTTGGAACTTCAATTTCACAAAAAAAGTTATAAAGGCAATATTTAAGTCTAAAATAAATGTCTTTTAAACAGTTAAAACAATAATAATGAAACATTCACAAGAAAATACTGACTAAAAGTGGGAACAGAAATCGTAAACAGCATGGTTAAGTGGAATCAGTGTTGCCATAACAAAATTATTTTTTTTAAAATGACACAGTATACCAATCAATACATCTTTAAAAGGCACTTTATTGTTGTAATGGATATCCAAACTTATAAAAAATAAGCTTTTTCAACAATGAACAAGAAAGAAAACTAAAAGAAATCGGCACAGATAGAACTCTTGAAATAGTTATGAACTTTCTTCGCTGAAAGTATAAACTCCCTAGGCTTGAATTTTTAGGAGCATCATTTAAATTTCGTGCAACGATAACATGCATTAAACATATACGCGGACAGTGTTCCCATCTTTTGTTGGAGATATTTGCTTTACATTAACCTTAATATGTATAATATTCTAGAAATCAATTTATTGAGCTGTGTCGACATGTTTATTTTCAAGATTGTGAATTTCCAGCACACGTTTGCCCTCAAGCTTGGAACACTGTGTTACCAAAGTTCAACATTTTGTTTCTTGTTATTAGAAAAATTAAACATTGTGACGTAGCTAAAAAAAGTAAAATCCTTAACGGGGTTCGAACTAACGACATGAGATTAGCGTTCTAAGCCTCACGAAATATAACAAATAACCACACTTTTCGAGCACGAAATAGAATTTCACGAAAGATGTTTACCAGAACTGTAATATAAGTACAATTATTAATGTAAAATTCTTTGCTATCACTTACCTCAATGCATTGCGTTTCCTCCCTCCCTTCATTTCTTTCTCTATTCTCCTATATCTTTCTGTGCAGAACATGCGTAATCATTATTCCATTACCTCTTCTTTCGTCATCTATCAACGCTTTGTGTGTGAAAGAGAATGGAAGAAGGAGAGAGGACAGAACGTAAGATGGAAAAGAAAAGACGATCTGGAGCGGAAGTCAAATATTGACAGAGTAGAGAATGAACCTATTTTGTCCTTTCTCCCAAGAGAAAGGGGAATAGGGAAGATCGTAAAAAGACAGGAAGGAAGATTGCCAATGTCTATGAATGACTATATTCTATTTTAAGACAATTTGTACCTCCTTTCTATACATTTAAGTACCACTTACAAGACATTCATGTACGATAATTTGTTTGTAACAAGAGAAACCCGACTTAAGATGTACAGAAAAAAAATCCCTTTCGGTAGGCCTATAGGCTGAGGTAGATCTCGAAGTTTTTTTTTATTTTCAAAAATTCAAATCTCCCCTTATATGAGAGCTATCCGGAAACTATTTATTGTTTTGTAGATTATTCATCAAGAGCTGTTCAACGATATCTAACAAGACACACACACACACACACACACACACACACACACACACA